>JAAGKR010006674.1:13784-38407 GCA_011419295.1 Clarias macrocephalus
AGCAAGCTAGTGTATTTGTTATCATTTTTCATTGTCTGCCTGTTTTTATCACCCTGCTCATGGTGGTTCCTCACCACAATCCGCATTCTGGCGACCATCATCCAGCTGTGTAGTGATGTTCAACCTTCAATCAGCAAACTTGAACAAGTTTTCTACATCTGCCCTGGTGTTCTGTAGTTTCATGAGAATCCCTCACTAATAATAAATTCTCTCTCTAACCCTTTGGTGGTAAATTGCCTTACGGAACGTATCAAACATTTCCTTTCCTGTTCCCTCCCTACAGAGAGTATAGTTTATATACTATATAAATATAATACTATATTCTCTATACATTTTATATTCTCTATAAACTATACAGTATGAAATTATTGTACTAAACTACAATTCTAATACTGAAATACTATACAAAATATAAAAACTGGAATTTAATTTTAAATTTAAATACAATATACTAAAACTGAATGTAAGCTTATAATACTGAATATTACATCAGTGAAAGGCTATGAAAAAAATAGACAAAATAGATTTTTTATTACATTTTTTATGTTAAAAATATAAATAAAAGCCTCTGTTTTTGTAAGCCAAAGAGAGAATGAAAAGCTGTTCTTTCCACATAACTGACTGACATCAACTCAGCAGCTCCCCTTCAGGCCAACGGAGTCACAGCAGGTAAAGGCCATAAAGAAATGTCCAGTGTTAATTATGGCTTTACAGAACTGTACAAACTGACACACACTAACATCATATATTAGATTTTTACTGAATCCTATGAGACATATTGAGGATGAGGTTTCATTTTTAATGTATTGAAGTACAAATTAAGAAATAAAACAAAAAACACACAACAAAAATGACATATTATTGCATATTTTATAAATACAATTATAGTAAATGATAATACATAGTTTAAAAATTATATTTATAATTGCTGTTGCTTTCCCAGACCTTTTTAAGTAAGAGTTTTGTATCTTTACCTTTGAATATCAGTGATTTAACAGAAAGCTATTCGGATTGCAGACCCTGATTTGGGATGTGGAGGTTATAATGAACCAATTTTCAACAGGTTAATCCTGGTAAATATACAGTTGTGTATCTTGCATTTCTTTTTTTTTTTCATTTTCATACATATTTGGCTTAGATTTAGCAGACAAATCTTTCACAATGTAACACACCATGTGACACGCTCACCAGCAGATAATTAAGTTAAACTATTCAGACTGTATGAGCTCTCTTAAAGCACTGCTGAAATCACACAAACTACATAACATGCAAAGTAACCATCTGAACTTCTAGAAGTTTCCTCTATGAGCAGGTGGAGGTTGTGTTGAGGGCAAATCAATTGGTGAATGATGTTTATGTCACACTGCTGTAGATAGCATTTGGATCCTCAGCATTGTCAGGCCTACAGAAAGAGAGTAAATGATCATACTAAGATCCAGCAGAAGATCATTTCCAGCTCTGTTAGAGTGGAGGAAACAGATCGGCTCCTCTTACCTGTAATCCGCACCAGTGTGAGTAAATCTGACGCTAGCGTACTGAACCTCATCCTCCTCAGAGGCAGAAGCTTTCACAGCAGGACTGGAGTCAGTGGTCTTCTTGTGAACAATGCTGGCATACAGAACTTCATCCTGTTTACTCGAGTCTGAATCAGAAGGAGGGTTGATTGGATTTGTTTCTCCTATGTTGGTACTGAAATCATCCTGAGGTGGGGGAGAATGGCACATGGATACAGGAATGAATATCTACAGCATATAATTAATTCAAATTAATTTCTTATACCTGCATGATTGACTGTAGTTCAGCAGAAAATGACAAGTTTACATTAAGATAAAAATACTAATTGCATGGCTGAAGGGATCCCTCTCCCCCAGTGACATTAATGCTATTAATTTTTAAGGCATTTAACTGATGGTTTTCTCGAAATTCCTGTTTTTCCAATTCTGAACTAGGCCGCTGTATCACCCTGAGTTTTGGATACATCTCTACAAAACCATTTATCGAAATTTTATTTAAAGTGCAATGCTAAGAAAACAACTAAGGAGCTTGCTTAAATTAAACTACAAAAATTAGGTTAAGAACCGTAAAATGCATTATTAAAACCTGGGATGCTAATCAAGCACCATTTTCGGTCAAAACATTTTTAAATGATTGTTTTTTTAAAAACACAAAACAAAACAAACAAACAAAAAAACTGTAAACACCAGACCTTCACCCCACTGAGAATCCTTTATATATGGATGATAAGACTTTAGTTTTTTTTTTTTTTTTTCTAGTTCTTTTATATAAATAATGACAGGGAACCTAGTTATATTTTGTTGCTCACCGGAGGTTATTTGCTCTGCAGTTTTTTGGTGTACAGGGTTCCTGTAGCACCTGCCAGAAAAGAGGATGTGAAAACGCTGTGAAAGGTTTGTGGCAATTTTTCCTTCCTATTTTTTTTTTCTGTAGAGTACAAGTCATGGAGAATAGGCAGGAGATCACCTATAATTTTTTTCTGCTATATGTACTGTTTGTTGTAGTCTGTTCCTGTCAGATTTATTTATTTATTTATTATTTTTTGGGTGCTGCAAATCACATGCTGATTTACAGAATGTCATAAAAGTGAGTACACCCCTCACATCTCTGTTAATATTTAGTTCTATCTTTTCATAGGACAACACTGCATAAATGACTCTTTGACACAATGAAAAGTCGTCAGTGTAAAGTTTGTATAGCAGTGTAAATTTATTGTCCCCTCAAAATAACTAAAAATACAGCCAATAATAGCTGAACCCCTGGCAACAAAAGTGAGTACACCCCTAAGTGAAAATGTGAAATGTCAATATTTTGTGTGGCCACCATCATTTTCCAGCACGGCTTGAATTCTCTTGGCCATGGAGTTCACCAGAGCTTCACAGGTTGCCACTGGAATCCTCTTCCATTCCTCCATCACAACATCACGGAGGTGGTGGACATTTGACACCTTGTGCTCCTCCACCTTCCTTTTCACGGTGCCCCAGAGGTGTTCTATGGGGTTTAGGTCTGGAGACATGCTTGGCCAGTCCTCTTTAGCCAAGCAGTGGTCATCTTGGAGGTGTGCTTGGGGTCATTATCATGCTGGAACGCTGCTCTGCGGCCCAGTTTCCGGAGGGAGGGAGGGGATAATGCTCTGCTTCAGTATGTCACAGTACATGTTAGAATTCATGTTTCCCTCAATGAACTGTAGCTCCCCAATACCAGCAGCACTCATGCAGCCCCAGATCATGACACTCCCACCACCATGTTTGACGGTAGGCAAGACACATTTGTCTTTTTACTCCTCACTTGGTTGCCGCCACACACGCTTGACACCATCTGAACCAAATAGATTTATCTTGGTCTCACCAGACCACAGGACATGGTTCCAGTAATCCTGGTCCTTAGTTTGCATGTCTGCAGCAAATTGTTTGCGAGCTTTCTTGTGCATCATCTTTAGAAGAGGCTGACCTCCCAGGCTGACCTCCCATCCCATCAATCTCTGCAGCAATGCTGGACGCAATCATCTGTCTGTTCTCCAAAGCCAATCTTTGGAGCTGACGCTGAGAATGTGCACTCAGCTTCTTTGGCCGACCATGGCAAGGCCTGTTCTGAGAAGAACCTGTCCTCTTAAAGCACTGGATGGTCTTGGCCACTGGGCTGCAGCACAGTTGCAGAGTGTTGGCGATCTTTATGTAAAGCAACAATTTGTTTTTTCAGGTCTTCTAAGAGTTGTTTGCCATGAGGTGCCATGTTGAACTTTCAGTGGCCAGGTTGAGAGAGTGGCAGTGGAAGCTTTTATACCAAATTTAACTCACCTGCTATCTGGTGACACCTGAGACAGTGTAACACTAATGAGTCACATGACAAAGGGTAAGGAATATGACTAATTGTGCTCAATTTGTACATTTTCACTTAGGGGTGTACTCACTTTTGTTGCCAGGGGTTCAGCTTTTATTGGCTGTATTTTTAGTTATTTTGAGGGGACAATAAATTTACACTCCTATACAAATTTTACACTGATGACTTTTCATTGTGTGCAGCTACTGTGTTAGCCCATACTTCGATAATCAGAAAATAATTCATCTGCTACGCTTTACGCTAAGGGCGAAGTTTATGTTGGTCTCCTATTACAGATCTTGAGAAATGGTAGATCCCAGAAACCAGGTTTCTCTCAGTGATCCAGATCCCCTCTGCACCTGATGACTCATCCTGGTGCTGAATTGGACTCCATATTAATTTAAATAACTTCTTTTATACTGAACTTTCAGCTGCATAACACACATGATGTTATATAATTTCTTGAGAAACCTCTCAAGGTTTCTTCCTATTGCCATCTCAGGGAGTTTTTCCTTGCCACTGTCGCCATCACCCTTGTCTTGCTCATCAGGGATAATCTCATTATTATCTAGACACATTTTTCTCACTCATACACACTTTCATAAATTTTCTTTACATTTTGTGAAGCTGCTTTGAGACAAATGACCATTGATAAAAGTGCTAAATGAAATCAATTTAATTGAATTAGATGACACAGGTGATGTGATGTTCTTAGGTGGGGCAATACAAGTCATTCAAAGGAATTTCATGACCACAACTGTTAGACCTAGAAGAAGGATGGCATTTCACACAGCCGGAGTGATTGGTTGAAGATACTGTATGTGTGAAGATTGGAGCCAGTTGGTCAGCACATCCAGACAGGATGGGGAGACACCATCTGCACCAGGTGCTTCCCTGATCATCTGTCTCTGGAGGAGCTGTTTCATGTGCTTTTTACAGATTGTGAGGGGAGCTTGGGTGTTGCAGGGGGTTATAGCAGGGTTATCAAAGGTGTGATGTGGGCTGTCGATGGGCTCTTGTGGGTGAGAGGTGCCATGGTGTTCTTCTCAAACCTGCAGTAGAAGGTGTTGAGGTCATCAGCCAGATTGTTGTTTGTGTCAGTGGGGAGGGGTGGTCTCCTGTAGTTTGTAATGTCTTACAGGCCTCTCCACATTGATGCAGGGTCATTAGCTGAAAGCCTGTTTTCAGCTAACCAGTTTCTTTTTTCTAATACCACCTAGTGGTCGTATCTGTTTACACGCTCTATGTTAATTTCTATGTCTACTGTCCATGCTCCATGTTGTCCTTGTTTGTCCTGTGTCTGTTTGGGTTGGTGTTACTGTTTATTCTGTTTGGTTTACTTCACTTACTGTGGGTTCTCTGTTAATATATAAACATACAAATTCTGGTACTGTTTCTGCTACGGTTTAATTCTTCCTTTTATTTTATTGTTGTCTCTGCCATTGTTCTTGTTATTAGCAGACATCTTAGCTGTACTCTCTACTTCCAAACTAGCCATAGTCTTCATATTCCTGTTTAGATCTGGTGCAATATATACAAGAAGAATACAAGGTGCAAGGATCGTGACTAGCAATATTTAATGTAAAAATTGCTGCTTCGCCATTAAAATTATGACATATATAAGATTTGGTTTATCCACCATTTTTTATCACTAGCTGAAATTCTGTATCAGCCAATTAATCAAATTATGCATGCAATTTGTTTGGACAGATACAGGTATGTCACAGCGAGAGGAGTTTTATTTATGCAAGACAAAAAAACTAAAACAAAAATAAAACCCTCTTATTTTAAGATAAACCCTGTAAGAATGTTACAAAGAGAGAGAGAGAGAGAGAGAGAAAAACTATGTTATGATACCCAGTCAATGTCTGTCTAAAAGTAAGCCAGTAATTTCCAAGATGACAAGTTTGATTTAATCAAGAAAATATGTTGGCCATGCAAGAACTGCAGTTAACTAAAGCAGTCACTGCTCCCCCGGTGGACTATACAGGATTGCAACCAGGTTATTAGAACAGCTCAATAGGGTGTTCATGGGGCGGGGCTTTGTTCACTGTGTCATCGCAGTGGATCAGGGTCTGTGCACAGATTGGTCACGGATTGGGAAGCTCAGTGAATTCTAATGTGGTAGGATGCTACCGGTGCAATAAGTCCAGTCGTGAATTTCCGAAATACTAAATATTCCAAGGTCAACTGTTAGTGGTACATGTAGACCTCAAACAAGTTCCATTTCGGGAGCACTTATGGGAAACTGATTTGTTCTTAAACCCAACAAAGTGAGTCTTATACAATGTAAAGCAAACCAATCCACTTGACTAAATCTGTCCCCTTTCCCCAAACTTTCATCATGTGGCCAAAAACTGTAATTGCGCCTAAGGAAATGAATCTCACATGTCAAATAAATATATATATTGTCTCTGCACCTTTAAATCATGAAGGGAATACCGGAGGTCATTTCGTCCTGGAACTGTTTTCCACTGTACTGGACAGTATTGGACTTTAGACATTTTATACAGTGCACTGCAATGTCTATTTTTAGTACAATACTGTACATGACAGCTACTTCCGCGATTGAACGGGAAAGTCTGGGACTAATTGTATTATAACAAAGTGGAAGCTATAGCGTAGCTATAACAAAGTGGAACTCAGCGTAGCGTACGAGGACACTAACCTTTAGCAGAGTCAGTACAGACCTCCAAACTTCATGTGGCCTTCAGATTACCTTAAGAACAATGCATATCTGCATGTAAACAGATTTTCATGGGCAAGCAGCTGCATCCAGGCCTTACTGTACATCACCAGGTACAATGCAAAGCATCGGATGTAGTGGTGAATAGCACGTCGCCACTGGACTCATCCTACTGCACATTACTATTACTTGCTATTTTTCACTACTCATTATAGTATATATGACTCACAGGGGGCTACTTGGCCTACCATGCACACTCACTTCATGTACACTTTATGTACATCTGTACATGCGCAGGATTCACCAACTCCCAACCTGCCTTTATTTAATCTGCAAATTTACTGAATGGTGTGTAATTACTGTGTATAGTGTTTTGTCTTCAAAAAATGTACAGTGTTTTTTGTTGTCACAAACAGCTGGAATCAAATTCCTTGTGAGTGTTTAAGGAAATAAAACCTGATTCTGAAGTATAAGCTGGGGAATAAAAACTATAACAAGTTTTAACATATGAGTCTTACAAAACACGAAAGACAAAAATACCAAAAGGAGGTACAAATATTGAGAGATCATGACATTGTGTAACAGAAAATGACTGTTGGGGTGGTGCTAGTGGCCGTTTAAAAAAAAAAAAAAAAATTTTACTACTAATAATAAAATACACACTGAAGTATTTAAATAACAGTAGAAATACAGAAAGAAAATTGCGAAAAGTTAACAATAATCTAAACATTATTTACCTGTTTTAAACTTTGATCTGCTACTGAATCAATTCTTTTCTTTTTCCTGTAAAAGAACACATAATAATAATTGTATATAATCCAATGAATTTATTAATCATGTTACAGTAAACACTTAACAAGTACAATATGGTCACATGTGGTTACCTGTCAAAATTATGCTTATATGTGGTTCTTCTCCAAAATCTGACCAAAAAGTCTACAGTGCACAATTCTATAGAATGACTATGTACTGTATGCTGCAGTGTTACAGTTTCCCTTCATTGGAATGCTTTTCAGTATTAATGCTTTTCAGGTGAATAAACACAAACCCCCACAGCCCGCTCCAAAATCTAGTATAAAGCCATCATAAAATAGTGGAGCTTATAGTATCAGGGGAAGAGGTAGTAATGGGATGGAAGGGGATGTTCAACAAGCACACATAGGTGGGATGGTCAGGGGGTGCACATACTAAAAACTACAATGTATACTAAAATTGACCAAGTAATGTACATAAAACCTAAAATAAATTTAAAACCTAAATAGATAAGTAAATAAACCTGTATATAAAACACTGATTATAACCTCACTAAAAATTTTTTATATTGATATAGAAAAATTCTGCATTGTCTTACCTTACAAGAAAGCAGGTGATAATCAAACAAACACAGACAAACACAAGGAGACCAAAACCTGCATAGACAACTATGCTCTGAAACCCTGTGTGGACGATGATGTGGAAATGAATAAAAGTTAAATGTTTGTCATATTTAATATTGAAGTGATTCTGATTTATAGATTTACATCATCGCTCTCACAGTTTAGAGTGATGGACACTGCAGCTGATCTCTCAGAGCCGTGTTTATTCCGAGCCTCGCAGTAGTACTGTCCACTCTGTAGAGCTCTGTAACTCTGTCCAGATCCTACAGCTGAGGATTCATTCACCTTAAACCAGGTGTAGATCTCCACAGGTGGGTTAGCATCACTGCTGCAGGTCAGAGTCACTGAACTGCCCTCCACTATCTCACCAGAGGAACTGATGGACACTGAGACCTTCTTAGGATGATCTAAAACAGGTAGGAAAGTGAGACTTACAAGTCAATGTATGATAGTTTGTCTGTTATTGACTTTGAGGAGATCTTCAGTTTTAACTTACACAGAACATTCAGAGTTACACTGCTTGAGTACTTAGTTCCAATATGATTACTGCACATGCACTTGTACTCTCCTCTGTGCTCAGAGCTAATGTTGAAGATGGTGTATGTGTTTTCTTTTCTTAAAAACGTCTTCTCCTTAAACCAGGTGTAGTTCTCCACAGGTGGGTTAGCATCACTGCTGCAGGTCAGAGTCACTGAACTGTCCTCCACTATCTCACCAGAGGAATTAATGGACACTGAGACGTACTTTGGAGGATCTAAAATAGACATGAAGACTTTAAAGTAAATCTACGATAGTTTTATGTTACTGGCTGTGATCTTCAGCTTTAACTTACACAGAACATTCAGAGTTACACTGCTGGAGTTCTGATGTCCGACTTCATTACTGCACTTGCACTTGTACTCTCCACTGTCCTCAGAGCTGATGTTGGAGATGGTGTAGGTCTTTCCTGTTCCTACTAATGTTGTCCCCTTAAACCAGGTGTAGATCTCTGCAGGTGGGTTAGCATCACTGCTGCAGGTCAGAGTCACTGAACTGCCTTCCACTATCTCACCAGAGGGACTGATGGACACTGAGACATTCTTTGGAGAATCTACAGAGTTCCATAAAAAGGGTGAGAAAAGCAATTAATAGCCAGGAACAGTGAGTGTACCGTGTCAATTTCTTATTTTTCAATCAGCGTTTCTTAAAGTTTTCAGCTCATCTCTGTGTGAATATAAAACATACTTATTTGCCCTTACAGTCATGATTCATTGAATATGTTTACAGTTAATTCTGGAACACCTGCATGATATTAAATCTTCTTAATATTGTGCTTCTATCAATCCCGTTACAGGGTCAACATGTGATTCTGAATAGATTCTGTATGCCTTAATGCTTAAAGTTCCTTATTTATTCAATTACATTATATGATCTTATAAATAAGACAATTTCATCTGCTACTATCACAAAGATGAAGTGAAGACAGTTCCAATTTTTTTCTTACTTTCCTTACTTTTATCAGACAGTAAACCATCATTCCTGTACAATATATAATTAGAAGGTGAAATAAATCTCACATCTGACTGTGAGGTTTTGAGCAGGAGAGGGGAGATGTTCATATCCTCTTACAGCACAGCTATAACTGCCTGCATCCTCACTGCTGACCGGCTGCAGGTGGACTTCATTGCTCTTGATGGTGTTTGTGGTTAAATCATGGCTGTTTTTGTACCAGATGAATGTTGGATCAGTCAGACTGCAGGTGGTTTTACAGGTCAGAACGGCTGATTGTCCCTCTGTCACTTCTGCAGGAGCGACCAGCTGAAGATCTTAAACACAGAGAGACATTACATCAGGAAAACTCTACTGATTCTTTTAAAACTCATCTGCTTTAAAATGTTTTTTCTATCTAATGATATTCTATTCAGGTTTTTACTTACCTTTTCAACTCTGGAAGCTATTTTTTTCACCTCTTATTTGATTTATTTTAACAACTTAAACATGTAATTGTCAGGGTTACCTAGTGATGACTACCGAGGCTGCACCTGCTGAATGCTTCTGTTTGTTGGACTTTTATTTGGACTTTATGTCTTACTGTCTTGCATCTGTTTAGTTTATCTCTGTTCTGGTTTACTGTTGTATGTAATACTGTTTGTCCAACAGTTATTTTGTTTCTGATCCTGATTTCTGTTTTTGTTGTCCTGATCTTGGTTAGTGTTTGTTCATTTCCACTTTAGTAATGTCTCCACCTGTACTTACACAGTGCCTGAGACTGAGAGATCTTCATTAATCTGGTACAAAACTCTTCCCCTCCTGTATCTAAAGAGAGATTAAGGCCTGAGTGATAGATGTAGAAAATAAGATGATTTAATTTACCTGTAACAGTGAGAGTAACTCCAGCTTTATCTGCCCATGTGTCCATGTTGGTTATGATTCTTAAGTAGTATTTCTTTTCATCTGTTTTCTTCACGTCACTCAGTCTGAGGGAGGAGTGTTTCTGTTTATCTTCTAAATACTCCACTCTGTCTGAGTAACCTGGTTCATTATGCAAATTACGTGGCATTTCACCGTCAACTCGATTTATGTACCAAAATGTCTCTGTCACTGTATAACCAGTTGGATGTGTGTACGAGCTGTTCATAAACACTGTAGATCCGTTTAAACCACAGAGATTGTTCTGGCTGTATGTCACAGTCCATGCATTCCCAAACTCTCCTGAAACATCACACATGAAAGAGGTTATTAGAGGTCATTATCCTGAGCCTCATAAAACACTGAGTTAACTTACAGCTTCACGTCTCTCCTCTGGAACTCCGGGGTGTATAAATAAAAAAATATATTCTTTGCCACTGAACAACTGTGTGCAGGATTTGTACACAGAGGTGAGTTCTAAATCCAGGGCTTGAAATGTCGAATTAATATCCAAACCGTGTGTCTGCATTATGATCCATTATTCACACTATAAACTTTATCATTTTATACTTTAAGTTCAGTGACAATGACACAAACATTTTATTCATTACGCTTCATGCTCGAATTCAGATTTGGCAGGTGTGTGTGTGTGTGTGTGTGTGTGTGTGTGTGTGTGTGTGTGTGTGTGTGTGTGTGTGTGTGTGTGTGTGTGTGTGTGTGTGTAAACCTAAGACTCACCTGAGATCATGAAAAGGGAGATCAGACAAAGCAGAGAAGCAGTTTTAAGGAACATCATTCGTCTACAAAGATTCAAAAACCACCTAAAAGATAAAATGTAATCACAAGTAAGAAAACCACAACACAAGCTAATAAGCAGTTACTTACAGTGACCCTTTTCTTACATGGCTATGTACAGAGATTTTATTTTTGTTATGATTCTCCACTTTCAGTACTTTCTAACAGTCAGAGGTAAAGCTGTAGCTTTTTGTGTTTTATTTCTTAAATAATAATGACATCACTCACTCATCATCATCTAAACCGCTTAATCCTGTATTCAGGGTCGCGGGGACCTGGAGCCTATCCCAGGAGACTTACCGCACAAGGCGACGTCCACTCAGGACAGGGTGCCAATCCATTGCAGGGCACAAACACATACTCACACACTCATTCACACAGTATGGGCAATTTGGGAACAGCAATCAGCCGAATGTGGGAGAAAACCACCAAGCACGGGGAGAACATGCAAACTTCATGCACACAGAGACGGGAATCGAACCTGCACCCTGGAGGTGCAAGGCGGCAGTGCTAACCACTATACCACCGTGCCACCATTAATTGCATCACTATATCCTATTGATATAATAATATACATACTATTAATATTAATATTAAGATCACTCTTTAAATATTTACAGAAGTAAATATCAAAATATTAATTTTGAACTTAATTTAATATTTTCTGAATATTTATGAGCTACAAATATGAACTGCATGGAAATATGTGCTTCTCATTTAATGGTTTGCATATTAATAGAATTTACATTATTCACATATCACAATCTGTTTCTTGAAATAAAGTATTTGCCAAACACAAGTGTAAAACACATTAACCAGACTACAAAAGTCATGCACATTTTACAAACATTCTCATGATGTTTGTATTTTTAGAACTGCTCCTGACTAATTTTAATTAATGCCAAAATATGCCTTTTATTTTATGTCTTTAAAAAATCCAAGGACTTCAAATCCCAGTGATGTGAGCCGTACCTTTATTGCACACATATAACCAATAAAGTGTAAAAAAAAAAAAAAAATGGATGTGTGCACATAAAAGCCGATGACTCAGTTAATATACAGGTGAGTGATGATACACAGGCTTTAGTAAGAAGCCATTTATTTTTTAAATAAAAGTGTAAAATAAATATTTTTTTCCGGCTGTGTGTAACAGTAGATAAGTTTGTGTTGTTGTGTGACTTTTTGAGCTGCTCCACAATAAGCAGTACCATGAGCAGACTAAAGGATGTTTAAAGGGGAAGTTGATCTGTGAGTGTTATTATGTAAATGAATGTGGTTGTACCCAAACAGAGCAGTTTAGAGTGTGTGAGGTTCATCTGTCTACTTATGCCTACTGCTGTAGATGTGTACGTGTGTGTACGTGTGTGTGCGTGTGTGTGTGTGTGTGTGTGTGTGTGTGTGTGTGTGTGTGATGTGTGTGTGTGTGTGTGTGTATTAACATAGAATAGAACATGTTCTATGCATGGCCAGATAAATAAAACCCCAGAACCTTTAAAGAGGCAGTGATCTTAGTTGTACAAATGAGTTTAAATAAATAAGTAAACAATGATGAATACAATCGTTTAACTAATGAATAATCATAAAATTAGAAATGAATTATTTGAATCAATTAATAAATTACTTTTCCATATTTCCCTGTAAAGACAAAACAATCAGTAAAAATAGCCCAAAGTCACACAGATCCCAATTTAAGAACACCACCAACACTGAGCCTCTGAATGTCCAGGAAAAGTGCATGGAATGAAGAAATTCAGTTATGATAAAACATTAATGTTTTCTTACTGTGTCTTCTCGACCTTCACATCCAGCGACTAAACTGTGACTGAAGACACGCGTGAGAGGACGAGTGTGCGGTTACGACATTCTGCTGATATGAACACGATATTTTGTTTCCTCTTTTTTGCTCAATTAGTCTTTATTTCTGAACCGAAGAAAGAACAGACAAAGGAAGATAAAAGATATTTTCACAGTGTGAAATCGTGAAACGGATCAGTGCAGTTATCTAATCACAAATTTATAGCCGGTATTATACTCAGAGTCAGTCACTTATGTAGAGTATTTAATAATTTACATATTTGTTTATTTTTTATTCATCTAAAAGTAAAAACCCACTGAAAGAATCATCTAAAAGAAAAAAACAAAAACACTAGACACTGGCACTGAGTACGATAAAGTAACTTTTGGGTAAATGTGCTGCATGTTTGTATGTTTATAATCTCAGATGTTTTATATAAAAACTGTCAGACTTTTAAAGAAAAAAGTCTAAATAAAATTAAAGTGTGTTAATGCATCAGCAGGATCGTGTCTGCTGCAGAGTAAAAACTGTGCATGTATTGTGTGTAGAATATTTCAACACATCAGTCCCGTGTGTAAAAATAAATGACTGCCTTGACAAGCAAAGAAGTGAAACAACACAGCACCAAAACCAGACGCGCACACAAACACATGTCTGAAACAGTCTGTGTTTTTAAAAATAAGAAGCACAGGACGGTGGGGTGGGGGGGGGGGGGTGAGAGAAAGAGGGAGCAAGCTGGAGCTGGAGGCTGTGCACGTAAAAATAAAAGTAAACAGGATGACACAGACACGTTGCGAAGGAAAAGTACAGTTTTATGGTTATAATTGTGCTAATTACTCCTGTTGTTGTAGCCGCTACAGTACGTTAATATGCCATTTTAATAAATGGTGACCGAGAAAGTCTGCGTTGTTTACATTAGTTCTACAGGTTCTTTCTGGTCGCGTGAATGTGTGTTTGTGTGCGTGTGTGTGTGGGGCACAAAGTTCAATTGTTCTAACATAGAGATTTGTTACTGTGTTGACCTAACTATGAGTATTGGAAGCAGATATATAGAGTTAAAGGTGCATATTCAAAGGTTGGACATCGTACCTGTAGCAGGATATTTTGTGTTAAGGTTTTGAGGTACTGCCATCTTGTGAGTTGCTCATGTTTGCAATATATAATTGGGCAATATCGGAGTTGGGTTAACCAAAGTACTTTTATTTATTTATTTATTTATTTATTTATTTATCCTCCTTTATTAAATTTGACAGCAATTCAGGGATATATTTGTTGTTGTTTTGATTTGTTTTATCAGTTAGTTTAGGTGACACAGTAGACAACTTAGAAGAAGGTGAGTCAGTAATTTGCTAAGAGATTCCAATCTATCCTTGCTATTTAAAGGGGGTGCTCATAAATCAACCTTTCGGAAATAAGGTTTAGGAGCTCAAGGCACTATCTTACTATCATAGGGTAAAGAAAGGGCTACATTATGATGGCATGGTGGTGTGGTTATTAGCACAGTGGTCTCGCACCACCAGGGTCAAGGATTTGATACCTGCCACGGGTATATGTGTGGACTTTGCATGTCTGGGAAACTCACTTCGGTAGACTCATCCGAAAAAAAAAAAAAATAAATAAAAAAACTTCAGTCAGCTATTCACCTACGCACTCAGATTTCCTCAGATTTGAAGAGTGTAATTGTAGTGGTCACTAAAGCCCTTTTTGTATTTTTTCCCTAATTTAGTCATGTCTAATTTCTCCTCATCACTCCCCACCATGAGAGGGCGCTCCACATTAAGCTACTACTACCACTCAGTTGGAAGGGCTGAAGACTATCTGAACTACGTCACGCCAGCCGACTGCATCTTTTCGAACTGCTTGCTCACGCACCATTGGGGGTGGTATAACACACTTGGAGGACAGCGCTATCCACTCCTTCCGCTTACGTGAACTCACAGACAGCATGATTGGCTATAGAGCCTAGTTACCTCTCATCCCTCCCCTCTGAGAGCTCGGCCAATCATCTCTCTCTAGGCCTCCGGCTGTGAGAGGTTACAGCATCACATTACAGTTCAATAAGAGGAATTGAACTCATAATCTCCGGATGATAGGGCGAGCACTTTACCACTGCACCACGCGGAGGCCACTCAGAGGCCCAGGATTCCCAATATGATAGGGTGGACAATGACTTAATGGACATAACCAAATTTTTTTTTTTTTTTTTGACAAAATAAAAACATGAAAACAACATTTTTAATTTAATGGTGTGACTATATTTTACTCACACTTTAATCAAATGAGCAGTGAATGAGACACAGTAAATACAAAACATAGTAGAACCTTGGATGGCGAGTGTAATTCGTTCCAGAAGCGTGCTTGTATATCAAACCACTTGTATATCAAAGCAGATTTCTCCCATAAGAAATAATGAAAACTCAGATTATTTGTTCCACAACCCAAAAATACAATCAGAATCTAAAAATAATTCATACAAAATATAAAGTAAAAATAAAACAAATTAACCTGCACTTTACCTTTAAAAAAAGTAAAAATAAATCCAGACTGATAAGTGTTTCCATTACTGTGTTTGTGAGCACACGCGCTGTGTATGTGTGTTTGCGCATGCACTTGTTTGTGTGTGAAGCTAAAGTAAAACAAGAGAAGGATTGACTCCCCCCCCCTCCCTCCTCTCGTCTTACACAGTAGACCTCCCTCTCATCTTATTTGAGAAGAGGAAAGGGCTACTGTTTGGGACAACTTTCACATACACGCACACAACAGAAAGAATGCTTTATCAAAAAAAAAAAAAATTATTTAACAAGGAACATCTCTAATGACATTTGAATGAGCGCACACACACGGAATCACTGATGTAGAGTAAAAATAAAACCAAGTAACCTGCACTTTACCTTTGAAATGACAGAATGTGTGCGTCTGTGTGTGAAGGCGAGAAGAGGAGGGAGGAGGCACACACTCTCTAATGACACTTTGATTATAATCATCAAATATATAAGAAAAAATATTTTTGTGTAAACTCACTGCAAATATGTGATATACTGTACATCATCAGATGTCTGGGTTGTGGGGTCGAGAATTGTTTTCATGTCGTCTTTAGCAGTTGGCAGAGAGGAGGGGTTACGAACAAGGTCTCGTGAGTGGCAGATCCACAAGGCAATGCACTGCACTATTCTGACCGGGCAGATCCGCAGTCTCCCTCATTGTTAGGCGATGCCCCTGTAGGGGACAGAGATGTGCCACATCTGGCTGTCGATGCCAAGGACCTGGGTGGCCAAGCACTCCCACCTCCACTACCCTGTGTACAACCTGTCTGTAATGACACAGGTCTCATGAGGGGCAGTTCAGCACTGTGCTGGGCAGAATGGGCAGATCCACAGGCAGTTACAGCTTGGTGTTCTGAACAAGCAGATAAGCGCACTTCCTCACGAGTGGTTGCTAAGTGACGCCGATGTGGGGGCAATGAACAGAGACCTGCTACACTTGGTCGTGCATCTAAGACCTCAAACCTACACCACGTAACAAGTATATTTTCATCAGTTCTTTTATATCACTCAGTCTTATTCTGTTCATTTCCTAAATCCTTCACTCTGCCTGAGTTACCTGACATTACAAGACATTTTATACTCAGCTGGGTTTATGTACCAAAAAGTCTCCTTTACTGTATGATCTGGGCGACAGTGCTAACCGCTACACCACCATGCACTACAGATTCATATATTTATAAATACCACATTTCAACAAACATTGGTGGTTTTATATGTCCTCATATCTCCAATGTACAGTATGTGTCTGTAAGAATATAAATATAAGACTCACCTGTGATTATGAGGAGGAAGATCAGACAAAGCAGATAAACTGTTTTAAGCAGGATCATTTTTCTATAAAGATTCTAAATGCAACTAAGACATGAATTAAATGTTCAATCATCATTTTAAACCTTTAACTCACCCTCTATACCACTTTATCTTGTATACAGGGTGGCGGTGGGCCTGGAGGAAATCCCAAGAGACTTAAGGCCTGGGGTGGGGTGCTAATCTTCCAGTTTGGAACACCATTTACCCTAATCTGCATGTCTTTGAAATGTGGGGAAAAAAAACAGAGAAGCTGGAGGAAACCCACCAAGCACCAGGAGAACATGCCAACTCTATGCATACAGACCCAAGATCAGAAATGAACCCGGCACCAAACCACTAAACCACCATGCCACCATTATACATAAAAACATATAATATACAGTATCCTTTATGTCCTGCAGTCTAAAACCACAACCAGACAAACAAGTAATTAAATAAATAAACAATCTATAAGTTTCTCTGGGTGATAAACGCTTTAAATGTAATGTAACAGGTTAATTGGACTAAGACAATAAATGTCAATAAAACAGGATAAAATATTAAAGTTTAAATGTGTCAGTCTGATTGGCTGTGTGAGTCTACAGCACTGGATTCGGTCAGTTTTTCTTATTACTGGTAGGAGTCCAAAAAATGCAAAAGTGATTTCCTTAAAATAACTTTAACTGGAAATTAGACAAAATTAATAGCAAAAAAAGCCATTTGTTGTAAATTCATTTATATTTGAACATAACAAGCTTTTACTTCCTGAGACCAGTGATTGATTAAAATAATCAATTTCTCCTGCTGTGTGCAACAGTAGCTAAGCTTGTGTTCTTACAGTTCTTGAGCTGCTCCACAATAAGCAGTGCCATGATCAGGCTACTGGATGTTTAAAAGGGGAAGTTGATTTGTGGGTGTTATGTAAACAAATGTGGTTGTGCACGAACAGAGCAGTTTAGAATGTGTGAGCTTCATCAATCTCCTTATGCATACTGCTGTAGATGGCTCTTATCGCTCTTCCGAAGGAACCTGATTCACCTCATCATATTGCAATATTTAAGTATATATTAATCAAATAAATTGGCAAAAGTCATGTGGTTGCCAATTAACAACACAAAGTAGAACCCCACTGAAAAAACAACAAAAACAACAGCAACAACACTGATAAAATTAAATTTGACTGAAAACATATTAAAATTCAATATTTTCTTGTGCCTGCTTGATGTTCATGTTGTTCACACCATAAGTGAAAAAAAAAGTGTGAGACAGTGTCTATGGTTAATGTCTGTTGCTGATGCAATGGCACCATTTTGTTTCACCTTTTTTGCCCTTACAAGTGCATAATTCTGAAATGGACCTCCATTTTTTTTGTCCATCCAATCAATGATTTATCTTTCTTCAGTGATATATGTAAAAGAAAATATACTCTCTTAATGTTTTTTTTAAAGATAAAATATTAGTGTTAACTGAAAAAATTAGTCTGAAGTATGATAAAGTCATTTTTAATGTTTTGCATGGTTGTGCATTTATTACCTTTGAAGTCTAATACCTTTTTGTTTTTTTAATAGTTAGGCCTAATGAAACTTTACTACAATTTCCATTATGTGTTAGTGACTATCTCTGCACAGAAGCTTGCTGGAAGTATTTGGCAGATGTCTCTGTCTAGGACATCTTTGTCTCACACATCCGTCAGAGTTTCTCCTGAATTACAATGGAGACTGGAGACTTTTGAACAGTACTGGGGAATGTCCAGTCTTCCTTTGCTGAGGCATCTATACTGAGCTGTGACAGTAAGGTCACCAGTGTCTTTCAAGATAGTAATCCCTAAACCTTTTGGTGGACATGTTGGTGGAGGTAAACTTGGCTTTAAAGCTGAATAGGGAGGTCTTTTGAATATCTTTGCCTTGTGGGTCTCCAGAAGAAGCTAATAGTTCCTGACAGGCTAATCAGAAGGCTAATCAGCAGATTCAAAAGTGTAAGCAAAAAACTTTGTGTAGGAGGAATTTGGAAAGGCATGAAAAATTACGATTGTTTAGCCTCAAAGAGATTTTGGTGCACTTTCAGGTGACTCAGGAGGCAAAGCAGAACCTTGCCCATGATGTTTACAGCCAGGATGGGAAACTGTTGACGTTAATTAGCGATATAATCAGCTGGTGTAAGGAACACACTGAGGGCCTTTTTAGCCCCACTAACATACCTTTAATGGAGAATGTAGAGCTGGAGGATTCTGAGGAAGACTTGCCCATCTGTAGTAATTAAACAACTTGTAGTTGCAGGGCTTCTGGGGTGGATGTAACTTGCCCAAAGTTCTTGTAGACTCTATATGCTATTGGCTTGTCCTGATTGACAAATCACTTAAGAAGAGCGTGTTCCAACTTCAGGAGGATCACATTCAGGAGGATCACATTCTCACACTTCCTGCGAATATCTATGCCATGGTACTAGAGAGGAGGATCTGGACATTAATCAACCCTCTCTTTCAGAAGGAGCAATGCAGATTCCACCATTGCCATGGAACAGTGGACCAGTTACAGAAGGATCATGGAAGTTTGCCTAACCTGTAAACATACTGTATGCTTTGTGAACATATGGACACGTGTTGTACATATGGAACATATGGATGTTGTACATATGGAATATTCCTGAAGGACCTTAGGAAGTATGAGGTGAAGGTTCCATAAGATCCCCATATGATTAATAAGAGAGTTTGGTCCACATCACCAACATCAGGTTTGACTTGTTTCCGGTATGGGACCAGGACTGCCCTTTATTACTGATTCTGTTCATAATCTTTATGGATATCATTTTTAGGCTCAGCCAAGGGGGTGGGGGGTTGACAAGTTTGGTGACCCCGGGGTTGCATATCTGTTATTTGCAGATGATGTGTTCCTGGTGGTTTCATCAAGTAGTGACTTAAAGCATGGTCCTGGACAGCTTGAAGTTCTTCAGATGAGGGGTAGCAAACACCAAATTTGAGGTCCTCTGGAGGTGGTTCAAAATGGATTTGCAAAAGTTAGATTCAATGTGTTTTTTACTGTTTAGAGTAAATGAAAGCAATCTAATTCCTAACTGATTCCTAACTATTTGTGTGTATTGGAACAAAACAAAAAATGGGAGGAAAAAAGGCAAATTTAACATAAGGTCACACAAAACTTTAAAAATGGGGAGGACAAAATTATTGTCACCCTTTCAAAATTATGGATAAAATTAAAAAGTTGTTTCAAGCTTGTGATACTCCTTTAAACTCACCTGGGGCAAGAGATACAAAAATGCAATGGGAAAACGCTAAAAGGTAAATAAAAAAAAAAGATACACTGTTTACAATTTAAGGTGTTAATAAGGTAAATATGGTGTCAAATAACTGTGGTATTGCACAAGGAAGTCAGGAGTGGCATTACAGCAGTAAGGGGTGCCATAGGTACAAACAACAGGTTTAAGGTGGAGATGGTTTACAGCCCCTTCCTGTTTGTGGTGGTGATGAACGGGTTGTCAGATGAGGTTATACAAGAGTATCCATGGACTATGATGTTTGTGGGTGATATTGTGATCAGTAGTGACAGTAGGGAGCAGGTTAAGATGAGTCTAGATGCACTGTAGAGAAGAGGCATGAAGACCAGAAGGAGCAAAATGGAGTACATGTGGGTAAATAAGAGAGAGGGTGGGGGAAAGGTGCAGTTGCAATTAGTAGAGGTAGGAAAGGTAGGAGAGTTTAAATATTTATGGTGATATAAATATTAAGATGAGAGTACAGGTCGGGTGGAATGGGTGGAGAAGAGTAGCAGGAGTGATCTGTGACAGAAGGCTATCAGCAAGAATGAAAGGCAAAGTTAACAGGATGGTAGTGAGATGAGCAATTTTGTATTATTTGGAGATGTTTCCGCTGACAAAAAGACAGAAAGCAGAGCTGGATGTGGCAGAACTGAAGAAAATGGCCATTTCAGAATGGCAGATTTTTGTGATGGAAATAATGAGTAAAATAAATAATTAAGATATTGAGATAAATCATTTAAAAACTTTTCCCACCTTTAGGGCGACCTACAATATAATCTGTACAAAAAATTAACTGAAATCCTTCAGTGGAGGAAGTAAAAATAAAAAACTGAAATAAAATGATAGAATAAATAAGCACACCCTTTAATTAATATTTGGTTGAAGCACCTATTGCAGCACACAGTCTTTTTTGTAGATGTCTATCAGCACATCTTTACCCACTCTTCTTTGCAAAAATGATTGGGTGTATTGGAAATCTGTCGAGTTAACCAATACAGAATACATACGTCCAATGACCACCAAGAAAGTCTGTGTCACATGCAGTGGCTGAGCTGATCACTGTTAAATTCTGCTATTAGGATGCATATGAGAGGGGGGGGGGTGAAATGAGTATGGAACAAAAGAGAAAATAAAAACTAAATAAATAAAAAGTGATTTAAATAAATCAGGTGAGAAAATAAAATGTAGGGCAAAAAAGAACCATTGGGAGAGATACAGAATCCTCTAATAAATGGGATGAGTTTGGAAAGAAAGGGGCGGTTAACATCTAGACATGGAGGGGATATGTTTGACTGACAGGTCAGGGGACAAATGGTTGTAGGGCTCAAACTATAAAAGGCCAAAGTCAGGAACTAGTGGATCTGCAGGACAAATCTAGAGAATATTTTCTCATTGCATCTGAGCACTACACTTTCTTGGTAAGTGTGAGCTCATCTTTTGGGTGGCTCTGGGTTTTCATCTGTCATTAGTTTTGCAAATGAAGTTCCAAAAAAATGCAAAGGCTGCAAGAACCTTTGCAAGTTAAAATTTCAGTTGAATAATGAATTTAAGGCAATTGAAATTATCAGTATCTTGGATTTTTCTTCACTGTTGAGCTTTGTTCCATATTGTTTTGCTGCTATTTCAGTCCTGTAGTGTGATTGAAGTATGTCTGAAGTAATTGGCTCTCTCTGGTGGTTAATCAAGAGTAGCTTCAGCCTTGCGTAAGTTGTGAATTGTGGGCAGGGCTTAGCAACATGTATTGAATAGCTTTCTGTAGCTGGTTAAAAGCAAATTCTGCAGCAGCTGAAGCTACAAATCCAGATGTAAAGAGCACATGAGATCTACTGCATTCTTTAGTAAGGACATGCCATTTTTTCTTGGGTCAAAGGCACATACTATCTTGTAAATTCTCACAAAGATGCTTTCTCTTTTAAAGCAGAGGCAGATCTCTCAGAAGTCTCATCTACCTTCCACTGTTATCTCAATCACTTGTGCTCTGTGGAACTCCTAGTCTCCTTTTAAAGAAAGCAGATTTTCTCAACTTGCAAGGTGTTTGTCTGGTACTTTTAGTTAGTATCCTAGGAAATCAGTTTTGTGCTCTCTGATGGAAATATCAAAGCCCTTTAGTGATTATCCAGAGTGTCTGCAAAGTGAGGAACCCCTGGTCGATGGTCATAAATGCTGACTTAATGCTTTCAAAATGCCATTAACTTTGTATTATTCAAATAACTAAAATAACAGTGCTAAGTAGATATGTACCGCTAGTTTCATTTACTGACTTCATGCTGTTTGTCTGCAGACAATGTCTGACTGTGAGTTGATTCTGGCCAGCTGGGAGAAAGTGGAGAGCAACCTAACTGGCTATGGAGGAGATGTTCTCACCCGGTTAGTACCAAAACTTTTTTTGAGGATCAAGACTTTACAGTGTGAAGGCTTTTAATGGAGACCAGTGCTTTGTTGCTTTAATCTCAGGCAGGGATGGTTACATTTATCAGTCAGCTGTAAATAAAATGTTACAGCTCCTGGCCTGTAGCTCTGCAGACTGCTTGGTTTAAATTTGCCATAACGAATATAATTGGGGGGGGCGAGGACATAGACAATAGTCTTCCTCCTCTCACTGGTCTCAAAAGGAACTGGCGCTTTGGGAGAGCCTAGCCTGCCATCTTGATGGCTTTTACTCCCCCCCCCCCCCTTCTGATCTAGTACTAAAATGTATTACTGTTGAATAATCCTTCACATGCACTATGTGGCTAGTCTGTTCACAGAGCATCCTGACACCCAGAAACTTTTCCCTAATTTTGTGGGGATCCCATGCAGTGAACTGGCTGGAAACACAGCTGTTGCAGACCATGGCAAAACTGTTCTGACAAAACTGGGTGAGATTGTCAAGGCAAAAGGCTCCAGTGATGTCATTAAGCCACTGGCTACAACCCATGCCAACAAACACAAGATTGCCCTCAACAACTTCAAGGTAACATGGTTCTACATTTACAACTTTGTCAGTACCCTAATCCTACTACTGATGTTCCTTATGCCCTCAATTGCTCTTTCCAACAGCTGATCACAGAGGTCATCATTAAGCTGTTTGGGGAGAAAGGTGTGTGGGATGCTGCTGCCCAGGATGCTTTCAGGAGAGTTATGTGCCTCGTTGTCGACGAGATTGATGGCGTCTACAAGGAGCTTGGCTTTTCTGGCTAGATAACACTTGTCCCTGAGAGTCTGTAATGTTGCTGAGACTAAAGTAATAAGTGTATAGCTGCTGGGAATAGTGTGCAATTAAGACACTATTTCTGCAAGTTGTGTTGACTGCGTAGCATTATAAGCACTTAAATGTTAATGTTTGTAAGCTTCATTAAAGCAGTTCTTAATTGACCTGTGCTTTTGGACTGACTGCATTTCACAGCCTAATAAAACAGAACAAGCACCAGTAGTTTAATCTCAAGGGTTTTGAGCCAAGAAAATGAAGCGCTACAAGGTTTATTTTTTTTTTTTTTTTGAGTGGGGCAAGTTGTATTGAAGTGGACTACATGTTGGGTTGGTTTAAAGAGGGGTGATCTATCTATATATTTTTTTTCACTGTTGGTTTAAAAAAAAGTCAAAATACTTAACAGGTACTGCGGGGATTCAAAGACAAACCAAGAGTACCTCGTTAAGGTTGAATAAACAGTCACTTGGTGTGACTGAGTTCCCCTACCCCCTGAGCACTTGTGTAACATGTTACAGCCATGATGCTGATGGCCACATAATGTATAAAAAAAAGTTTAAACGTTTGCTAAGAAACTGTCAGCAAAACAAGGGGTACAATCATAATTTTATTTGCATAGCAGGTAGTTCACTTGCACTCGCTCCTAGACTGTTTGGATAAGCATTGTTCCAGGCTTATTGGTATTTGTTGGATAGCACTGTTCTATGTTATTGTGTATCACTCTACATGTCTGTCTTTGCTACATAATGCTTTAATTCTAGTTCATTGCAATGACACCATTACACTTACTACAGCCTGTCGGTCATTCTTTGCCACGGCTATGGCTTCTTTAGGAACATTTATTTATTGGTGTTTGTATTTCAGTTGCTCACATCACGAGTTTGCCACAGCACACCATCTAATCCGCACACAAGTTGGCATAGGTTTTACGCCAGACATCCTGATATGACCCTCACATTTTCATATGATGGTGCTTCTCCTCCATGCTCCAGTCTGTGTCTTACCTGTTACCCATGACTGATGCAGTATGTGAAACTGTGATAATGACCCTGTTTTGTTTATAGACTTCATCTTGTCTCATGCTTTGAATGATCTGCATGTGTGAATTATCCGCTCACTACCACGTTGCATTTAGTGACCACAAGATTGCTTGCCGCTCGGATTGTTGGATTGGAAAAATGAACCAAAACTCTATATATACGTCCCTCCCTTGCTTTCTACATACTTAT
Source organism: Clarias macrocephalus (assembly GCA_011419295.1). Taxonomy (NCBI): domain Eukaryota; kingdom Metazoa; phylum Chordata; class Actinopteri; order Siluriformes; family Clariidae; genus Clarias; species Clarias macrocephalus. The sequence goes on from JAAGKR010006674.1 coordinate 38,178, forward strand.
AGCGAATGTGGCGGAGCGCTAAGGAATTGACAGACTTATAATACAAGGAACGTCCGATTACGCCACCCTGGATAAAGGCCAGGGACCCTGATTAAGAAAATCTCATCTAAGGCAACACAGATAAGTTCACCGAATAAGGCAAGAGACTAGGATATCCAAAAATAATGCAGTTTATTACAATAATTATTATAATTTAATCAGACAAAAGAATAAAAAAGAATAAAAAAAAA
>JAAGKR010006675.1:0-41567 GCA_011419295.1 Clarias macrocephalus
GCATGCAGGGAAAAAGCCTGTTCTCAGCTACAATCACAAACATAAACATCTGGAGTTTGCTGGGACTTCAACTGGGACCGGGTGCTGTGGTCAAATGAGACTAAGATAGAGCTTTTTGGCAACAAACACTGTCTGGGTCTGCCCGGCCGTAACACAAAAGATGAGTATGCGGAAAAGCACGTCATGCCCACTGTGAAGGATGTTGGAGGATCTGTGATGCTGTGGGACTGTTTCTCTTCCAAAGGCCCTGGGAATCTTGTTAGGGTGCATTGCATCATGAACTCTCTGAAATACCAGGACATTTTAAATCAAAACCCGATGGTCTCTGTCAAAAAGCTGAAGACGGATCATCATTGGGTCTTTCAGCAGGATAATGACCCAAAACGTGTGGCGAAATCTGCACAAAAATGGTTCAGCAGACACAAAATCAAGCTCCACTCATGGCCATCTCAGTCCCCAGACCTCAACCCAATTGAAAACCTGTGGGGTGAGCTGAAGAGGAGAGTGCATAAGAGAGATCCCAGGACTCTGGTAGATCTAGAAGAGGAATTGTCAAAGATCCCCAAATATCTGTATTCTCTAATCTTGTGAAATGTTATAGGAGGAGATTAATTGCTGTCTTGGAGTTGTACAAAGTATTAACATTAGGGGTTCCAATAATTGTGGCACAGATGATTTCATGTAAAAAAAATTTTAAAAGTCTTAATGTGGGATTTCCCCACCAAGCATGGGGAAAACATGCAATCTCTCTACACACAGATCTGAAGTCAGGACTCGAACCCTCCACCATGAAAGTGTGAGACCACAGCGTTAACCAGAACACCACCATGCTGCCAGGACAGAGCAATACTTTTATAATTCTCGGCACTCTAATCCTTCTATTTTACATATATGACACATGAAGTAGATACCTATGCATAGATTACTGTAGTGCACACATACTGTATTAGGCATTAAAGACTTCCATTAAAATACATTTGGAATTATTTAATATTATTGAGAAATGAAGATTCTTTCTCAGTGTGGTGATACCATCAAAAGTACAATATTTTATGTACATTTACTTTTAGGGTAGGCAAAAGTACAATTTAGCACAATACAGAGGATGTGTTGGACCAGTGTATGCATGCTGTATATGAAGGAATGTTAGCATGACCATCCATGCCTCTGTCTTCAATAATAGATAAGGCATCCTCATGTCATCCTAAACCCTGGCTGTATTCCTGTAGCCAGAAATGAGGATCAGTAAATAATTTACACTATTTCAGCTCATGAAGTCTAGCTTGGCTCATAGTCAGCTTCACCCAGCCTGTCTAGACTGACGGATGCACTGTTTGGACATTATTTCGAGTTTCCAAGTTGAATTTCCGGCACTGAAGATATAAGAGTCATGTCACCATGATACAGGGACTGTCTCATTTCTCTCTACCTATTTTTATACTTCCTCTTCTGCAAGGTAAGAGGCCGCAAAAGGGTCTGGTTTACTGAAAACTTCACCTTGCATTCTTCTTTTTCCAGAGGTCACATATAAAAAATGTACATTATGAAAATATTTAGGGGGGGGGAGGGGGATGTATCTGTGTACATGTGGAGTTTCTGCAGACTCGACTTTCAGAGTCAACTGTTACATATCATATTCAATCATTAGCTGTTCTTAATAATGGGCTAATTCAACTGAGGAAGATTCTAGAATGTACTTGATATATAGGTTTCAAAATATAAATTCAGACACCTTTCTGTAAAACAGAGGCGATAAAAATATGAACAGTGAAAACAAGTGTTCCTTTAAAAAATTGTGTACAGTATCTTTTACCAAGGAGACAAAGAGTGTGAAAAACCATTAGCTAGGGCTAATAAACAACTTTATGCCTAATCTCTTTAAGGTTAGCTAGCATCATAGTAGCTCTGAAGATACAAACTAACTGAATAGTAATAGCTAGCTATCATGATACGTACAAACTTCCTTGTTAAAGAGTCTGCACTTGTAAAAGTCTGCACAGGAAAAACATAGATTTTTTTACCCAATAGATCGAAGGTTAGACCAGAGAAGTCTGATTCAAAACACATGATTTCAGAGTGTGAAACAGTATTGATGTTGTAGTCTGTTGTGTATTATTTGTTGTTAAAAATTCTGTTAAATAAAAATTGTAATTGAATTATTAAATGAATCAACTGAGCCTTGAGTGCAAGTAAAGTACAAATTGAAGACTTCATTTGTTACTCCCCTATTCTGCTGTATCCTGTAATCCAGGGCTGTATAGAAATCCAGCCTCCAGGGGAAATGGCAAATGTGTGACGAGTGGCTCGCCAGCCAACACACCGCAGTCTTTTCTTTAACTGCTGGGAGCAGTCTGTGATACCAACGTTAGCTATATTCCCTTATAGCCTTTTTCCTCTGACTTAATGTGCATATTAATTCATTGAAGGATAGCTGGTCAGGGCTACAGACAAAAAGCGCAATTTTTACGAGTGAGAAGAGGTAATTTCAAAAGAGCTGGATACAAGGACGCTTTTTTTTATCGAGAGCCATAGCAAATACGTGCGCCTCATAGGTCAAGAGACTGGTTCAGTAATTAAGAAATTTTATATAACGAGATACTATGAAACTAATTATAGCCGATGCTAAAAAATTCTGAGTATGAGGGGCAGAAAATGTGAAGCAGCTGACAGTAACAGTTTATCAGTGCAAATAGGGCACAGAACATTACTAGAGCTAATAAGTGTTAATCCACTAAGCATTGAATTTTTTTTTTTTTAAAGAATTTTGGAAAAATAACTAAGAGTTAAAAATGACAAATTAGTTTATTATTATGTAAGTTTGTCCAATTTAACTCTTACAATGGGGAACCACACTGTTTACCCATCCTGGGCATAAACACATCATCAAATTAAAGATCTGCACTTTGTGGTCATATTTATTACTTATCTGCATTTCTACCAAGACAATACACAATAATGCAGTAGATACTCACTCACTCATCGTCTATACTGCTTTATCATGTATTCTGGGTCGCGGGGGGCTTGGGGCCTATCCCAGGAGGCTTAGGGCACAAGGCAGGGTACACCCTGGACAGAGTGCCAATCCATTGCAGGGCACACACACTCACACACACACACTACGGGCAATTTGGGAACATCAATTAACCTAACTTACATGTCTTTGGAATGTGGGAGGAAACTGGAGTCCCCGGAGGAAACCCACCAACCACAGGGAGAACATGCAAACTCCATGCACAAGAGATGGGAATCGAGTCTGGTCGGGAATCGAACCCGGACCCTAGAGGCTATATATACATTTATGGATATTTATATGTGTGTGTATGTATGTACAGTATGTCCTTGTTAGCATTTCCTTGGTCCACAGGCTTGGAGATCACAGACCCTGGGCAAGTAGTGTACAAAGAAGACAGAATCAGTGGAGTAGTGGAACATGAAGTAACCTTGAAATGTGGCCTCACCCTCCCTGATGTCTACATCTGGAGCTTTACCAAACCAGGCACTGAGACGATTCGAGCCGTTGTTTATAATCTTGGAAAAGGTCCAAAGCTGCAGCAACTGGCCCAGGACTTGGGTGACCTGAACATCACTAACAATGCCTCTCTGTACATAGAGAAGCTTCCTCTAGCAGCAGAGGGTTTATACACTTGCCAGGCTCTATATGATGCTGCTGAAGGAGTGACGCTTTACTACTACTACATATATCTGCGGGTCCTAGGTTAGTACTGTTCTAGTTTTATCAGCAGCATATTATCATTTTGTAAAAGTATAAAACAACATAATTAACAGCATAGACACAACTGTAGGGAGACATATTTAGCATCTTTAAGTGACAGAATACATCTATTCTATCACCTCTATCAGAAGTATATATTCTGAGGGTAAATTGCGGGAAATCATTTACAAATTGTAGTTTAAATGTTAGGACGATTTCCCCTATGTCCAATCCACCCATCACTCCACTTTTTTAAACTGGATAAAGTGAAATCAATTAATTTGGCAGGTTTTTGGCATGTAGTTTTCTTCACCAGTCTCAGAAAAAAAAACAATGCCATTACTACTTTAACAAGCTTAGAACGATCAATCAAATAAATTGCCAATACTGGTGTGGCGACATAAATTATTTTGCAGCAGCTGGCCAGGGAAATTCAAATAGGTTGCTTCAAATTTATGTGGGCCATTTTAGCTGATGGCCCAATTTACTAGACTTCACCCTATAACTTTTCTAAGATTTTCAGGCTGGATAAATGTAAATGGTGAAGGTAATAGGAAAATAAAAACTTGAAAGTTATCTTAGTGCTATAGCATTATTAATTATAGGTTTAAAACCATTTAATGTTTCAGCGAATGATCCAGCTCAGCATTAATACCACTTATTGTTTTTTTCTCCAATGACTTTTCACCTTCAGTGCCAGTCTCCAAACCATACATTCGGCAAAGGGACTCCTCAGCAGTTGAAGGTTTGTCATTTTGGATGCACTGCAGTCTGGAGAATGGCACAGAACCCATACACTATATCTGGGAACAGGAGAACCTCAGTGGACAGATCAGCATATTGGCTAAGAGCAACAGCAGTCTGATTAACATGACTTTGTTGACTCGTAACCACACAGGTTGGTTCTGGTGCCTGGCTAGAAATGAGGTCAACGAGCAGCAAAGTGACCGGATATGGTTAGATGTCTTATGTGAGTGTCTTTGTTCTCGTTATCTGATACAAAATGTAATATATTTTGGTCATACATGTATGAGATTTAGCTTTTTTGGGGGTAAACAAGACCTATATGTATAAGAAATATTATGACAAATTTTTCATATTTTTAACCACTACTTTTATGTATCTAGTTGGACCTGATCTTCCTCAGATTGGTGCTACAGCATATTCAGTAACATCTCAAGGATATTCAGTCCTGGAAAAAAGAAACATCTCCCTCACATGTCAAGCCTCCTCTAACCCTCCCAGCCGATATATCTGGTTTTACAACAACTCAGAGATGTACTCTGGACCACAGCTCACCATCACCAACATCCTACGTGCAGACACAGGCTGCTATGCCTGCTTGGCCCAGAACACCTACCTTAATACTCTTTCCAAAAAAAACATCACACTAACTGTCTACTGTAAGTTCTACTATAGGCTTCAATGTGCAAGAAGATGTCATTTTCTTTCTAGTGAAGTCTTTGTGTGTTTTTTATTTATTTATTTATAATTACATGCAATTATTCAGTAACATGGAGTATTGTACATTCACAACAATGCCTAAACAAATAATCACAAAAGTAGAGTCTTTGGAAAAGGATAGCATTTTGCACCATAAAGCTTTCTTTAGTTTGCTTCTTCTGTGAAATCAGAGATCCAAATAGAGTTTTCTTAAGAAACTAATACTACTAAGAAACTAGACTTGTGGAAGTTTAGAAAGGCTAGGTTCGTGCTGCAAGAATTTAAGACACGGTAAAGACAGATCATATTTAACTTCTTGTTTATAAATGGGTGTATTGTGATGTCATTACTTTTATACTTATAGATTATAAAGTAAATTAAGTAAATAGGTTTTAGTGCATGGTATATCTTACAATATACTGCTTTATAACTAACCTGGAGTTATCTATATCTACATACAGTATACAGGGTGGGTGGAAATAGATTTGGCAATATTTAATGCCTATGGAATTTGTATTATCACTGAAGTCTCTAAATAGAAAATAGTAAATAGGATTCCATATTTCCCCCATCGATAGTCCAGGCATCAGCTGCGAAAGGCAGCACATGCAATGTAAACTAAAATGGCTTTCCCCCCACCCTGTATATTCATATACAAATCATGTTTGCTAAATGTTTTACTGCACTGTTAAGCAGTTGTCTTCTTCTGACAGACCCTCCAGATGGTGCACCAACTTGTTCCATCTTCCCAGTACACAACTACACTGACGTGGGCCTGTTCTGCTCATGGAAGGGAGGTTATCCTCCAGCTACTGTCAAATGGAGTCCATATGTGACTGATGAGAATGAACAGGGTGTCACTAATGTTGTTCAGATTCAGCCAGGTCTGGATACTGCTAACAACTCTGTATTCACCTGCTATGGCTCACATGTGGCACTCAACTTCACTCAGACCTGCAGCACCAGGACATGTGAGTATGGGGTACACTGGTTTCTTCTTATTTGCTTAAATTATAAAAGGAGTCTTAGCTTCTGAATTGAATTGAAGTTCTTAGTATTAGCACCCAGGCACTAGAATGAACTTCCCCTGGCGGTCTGAACAGCTGAGTCACTGGCTGTCTTCAAATGAACAATGCAGTAAATACCTACCTCCCCAACAAGCACTTGAATTAGCACTGATTTACTTTATTTATAAAAATCCCTTGACATGTCCTTTTATTACATGATGTTGTATACACCTCCTAACGGTGTTTTTGCTTAGAGCCATTCTTAGTCCCTGATCTACTGAATTAGGATGTGTGAGGATGTTTCTGAGATAACGAAGCACTTGGTAACTCTGGATAATAGGCTAATGTGCTAAATTCTGTACTGTAAATGTTAAAGTAAAATAACTGTAACTTATTTGCTGTAACTAGCTTGATTACCATATACCGAGGCCCTCCAGTGTAATGGTAATCAGATTTCCAGACAGACTGAAAATGACCTTTACCAACTTTCAAACTGTGTCTGCTGTTTCTTAGGGCTGCCATATGGAGAACCACAGTGTTCTGCAAATTCTAGTCGTAGTAATGCATACTTGATGTTGTCGTGTTCATGGGAGGGTGGATCGCCTCAGGCTCTGCTATGGTGGGCATCCAGTTCTGGAGAGATGCGCGGTACATCTAAGGAAGCCGAAAACATCATGGTCCTTAATTCAAGTGCTACCTACAATGGCAAAACCTTTGTGTGTCATGCCAAACATCCACTGATTAGAGAAAGCAAGCAATGTGCGATCAAATTGGGTAAGATCTGCTCAAAATTAATATTTAATTGACATCGTGGTTTACACCTGATCTGTTTTGAAATATATTTCTTTCATTTAGAGACGCCGGTTTTGATGACTCAGGGCAGTGTGGTGTCAGTGTACGAAGGTAATGATGTTCAGCTCACCTGTATTCTGCGCAAAAACATCCCACCAGTCACAGAGATCACTTGGTATAACAATTCAAAGCAGAATGTTGGTGAAACACCCAGGAAGTATGTCCTGCAGCAAGATGGTACCTGGTTTAATCTTACAGTGAAGGAAACAGACAGCAGGGTGGACAGTGGGAAGTACTGGTGTTCAGCATCTAATGCTGTTGGAGTAGCAGAGATTCCGATTTCGCTTCGGGTGATGAGTAAGTGGTTTGCAAAATTGCATAGGATGGTCTAATGACTGATATGACTTTACACCAGGGTGACATCTAGTGATCTTGTGAATTACTCCAGCATGTCTATAGTGGTGTGAATTTTGGTGGTATCTTGAGGTTTTATATAATTCCAATATGTTCTTGATCTGTTTTTCATTTTAACTATCAAACAAGTTCATAACTAAATACTAATCTCATATCTTATTCAGGTTACCCATTGCCTCCAAACATAACAATCAGTAAGCTCATATACAGTGGGCGGCAAAGAACAGGGGTTGATATGGAATGGCTTATACAGACAGATGCTAACCTCACAGGATTTTTCATCGAGTATCAGAGGCTCCTTGTCCCTGTAGGGAGGAGTGATTTTGCCCCTCCCTGGCAAAAAGTGGCAGAAAATCTGGATCCCAGGATCCGCAGATACCAGATCACCAATCTGGACCCAAACAGCATATATTCATTCCGTGTAACAGCTGTGAATTACCGAACCGTTGGAAATCCTGCAGAGCTTACAAGTCCAGGTGAGAACGGGAGATATGGGAAGTTTAAAAAAAAAAAAAAAAAAAAAAGATTGATCATCAGTTACTACATCAAGCAGCATTTTTCTATATTACAGTGTCAGTTCCAGTTTCTAAACCATTCATCTTGCTGAGTGACTCATCACCTTTGGAAGGTGCATCGGTGTGGATACGCTGTGGGCTGGACAATGGTACAGATCCTATTTATTACTCTTGGGAAAAGGAGAGCCGCACCGGCTTAATCACCATATTAGCTGAGAGCAACAGCAGCCTCATTAACATCACCCGAGTGACCCGTAACCACACTGGCTGGTTCAGGTGCCTGGCCAGGAATGAGGTCAATCAGCAGCGCAGCGATGGAATCTGGTTGGATGTCATATGTGAGTTTAAGTTTTCTTTTTCAACACAATTTAACACAAGTCATTTCAAATGATGCTGACTATGTATACACTAAACTGCTGTATTAATATATGATTTAATTTAGATGGTCCTGACCTGCCTGAGATACATGCCACTGGCTACTCTGTCACAGAGATGGGATTCTCAGCCCTTGAGAAAGGAAATGTCTCCCTTATTTGCCAAGCCTCCTCTAATCCCGCCAGTCAATATGCCTGGTTCTACAACAACTCCCTGGTCTTCTCTGGACCGCAGCTTACCATCACCAAGATCAACAGAATACACTCGGGAAACTACACCTGTCTTGCCCAGAACACTTACCTGAACGCTTTCTCCAGGAAAACTGTCACACTCGCTGTTTATTGTGCGTGCTACACCACCTATATACTGTATTACTGCCTATGCTTTTGGTTTTAGAGACTAATAGACTTTCTGTTAGAGTTGCCCAGAAAGCAAATGTATGCCAGGGTATACTATTTATTAATTCATATCTTGGTGTTTTCTGACACTTGTCTGTGCATTTTTGCAAGCTTATTCATGATGCATGTTTCCCATATTTTGTTCATTCAGATCCACCAAATGACCTTCCATCTTGTACCATGTTCCCAACCAATAACTACACTGATTTGGCTCTGTTCTGTTCCTGGGATGGAGGTTATCCTCCTGCTACACTGAACTGGAGTCCATATGTAAATGTGACTGGCGACAAGAGAGATATTACCACTAATATCACTCGGATTCAACCAGGGTCTGATACAGCTAACAATTCGGTATTCACCTGCTATGGCTCACATGCCGCCCTGAATGCCTCCCAAAGCTGCAGCACCAGGACATGTAAGTTTAGGGTCTATATGAGGTAATTTGAGTCATGGCATTATTCAAATCGTAAAACAAAAATACCATGTGGTTCTTAGGGTTGCCCTATGGAGAACCCAGGTGTTCTGCAAATTCCAGTCATGACAATGAGTACCTGATGCTTTCCTGCTCCTGGGAGGGTGGCTTTCCTCTGGCTTTGCTGTGGTGGGTGCCCAGTTTGGGAGATATGCAGGGCTTATCTGAGTTAGATACCAGCACTTTGATCCTGCGCTCCAATGCAAACTACAGTGGCAGAATATTTGTTTGTCATGCCAAACATCCACTGGCTAAAGGAACCAAGCAATGCAGTGTAAAATTGGGTAAGACCTTTTTTCTACCACTGTGTTTAAAATCAGCAAAAATTGGTTAGTAATTTAGTACATTATTATATTATACATAAATGTATACTGTAGTTTAGTAATGTATTCTTGAATTTGATTGGTCAGCAGGTGTTGATTAATTTTCAACATAAATTAATGTCTTGCTGAGAGACAAATTGAATAAAAAGTCCTGGCACATGCTTTTATACACACACACACACACACACACACACACACACACACACACACACACACACACATATATATATATATATATGTATATATTGTTTTTTTTAACAATCCCTGGGTGTCTCATCCCTTTATTCCTTTCACAGTGGAAGGCAGAATACAGTATACTGTAGTAGACTTTTTGAGATATATCTAAGCTATAAGTCTCAAATTATTCAAGAGTCAGCATTTGACTGAATTTATCTATCAGTCGGTTTATCTTGGATGTAAAACACAATATCATCAAATTCACGCTGAGGTTTCTAATATATTATTTTACCGTTTGTTCATTATTCAACTAGAGCTATTTCATACACATCTCTCTTCCAGAGTCACCAGTCTTGATGACTCAGCGCAGTGTGGTTTCAGTCTTTGAAGGAACCGACGCTCTACTGACTTGCACTCTCAGTAAAAACTATCCCATGGTCACAGAGATCACCTGGTACAACAATATAAAGCAAAAGGTTGGGAACAATAGCAGGAAATATATCATTCAGCAACCTGCCGGAGGTTCTTTGACTGTGAGACAGACAGATGGCATGGTAGACAGTGGACAGTACTGGTGTTCTGCTACCAATGCTGTTGGAGTGGCGGAGATCCCAATTAGACTGCTGGTAATAAGTGAGTGATCCACAGTTTAAAAAATAATTGCATAGACATGAGATCCTTGATTTTGATGAAATGTATTCCTTTATTCATTGTCACTAAATGTTTCATCTGGTCAAGGTTGCAGTGATTTCAAAGTCTATTCTGGGAACACTGGGCATGAGGTGGGAATCCATTCTGAATGGGACGCTAGTACATACACACAAACACACACATTAGAAAGTTAGCCTGGATTAGGTTCAAGAATACTAACATAACACTCATAACAGTGATTGAATACATTTAAATGAACTTAATTCAATTCATAAGTTTAACATAAACATAGCAATTTTTACCATTATTCATTTATTTTTACAACTTAACTTAAGTGAAAAAGTCTGCCCTTAATATTAATATGTTGATGCAGGAATCATTTTGGGTACTAGACCACTACTTACAGTACAATAATTTCAATGCATATCTCAGTAATTGTGTGTTGTAATCCCATGTCGTCCCAGGTCCGTGGTTCCATACTAAACTCTGGCTACTGTCAGTGTGGAGCGCTGCATGCTCTCGTGTCCATGGAGAATTCCTCTGAGTTTCTTCTATCTGCCAACAATATGCTGGTAGATGAACTGTCTACTTTATATTTCCCCTGGGTGTAAATGTGTAAAGCCCTGTTAGTGTCCCATTGAGGGAGCATGTCTACCTTGAGCCCAGTGTTTCTGCAATAAGCTCTTGATCTAGTATGATCCAAAGCGGAATGAGAAAATGGGTTTCTGAATAGGCATGAATATCAGAGATCATACATAATCTCTTAAAAAGGTTAAAGCATTTCTGATAAAACACACAAAACATTGACACACATATGTATTAGAATTTATAGAATACTATGAGAATTCCTGCAAATATTGAAAAGCTTATAGGACTAAAGACAGGTCCATGAATGGGTCTGCTTATGGAAATACATTTTTCAACAAAGATTTTTGTGTCTTGCAGTGCCGGTTTCCAAACCCACCATGCTGCTGAGTGACTCTTCCCCAGTGGAAGGCACATCAATTTTGATGCGCTGTATTGTGGAAAAGGGCACAGATCCTATTAACTACACATGGGAGCAGGAGAGCCAGACTGGGCTGATCACAACACTGGCCAAGGCAAACAGCAGTGTGGTCAGTGTGACCCGGGTTTCCCGTAACCACAGTGGCTGGTTCAGATGCCTGGCCAGGAATGAGGTCAATCAACAGGGCAGTGACCGGATCTGGTTAAATGTCTCATGTGAGTTAAAGATGTCCTACTTGTAACAAGCCTCGCTTCCCACACTAGATTCTATGTCCGTTTAAGCACTCACATAAGCCAAGTACTAGGCAAATTCCCACTGGATGGGTTTTCTGATGCTGTCGATGATCATCCAAGTGTCTAAAACCTGGGTGTCAAGCTTGTTTTAGGTAACAAGCCAGATCAGCTTGATGTCAAACCAAAAAAAATTAAAAATAAAAAATCTGTTTAGTAGACCAATAACGCATCAACATTCCTGCTGAATGTGTTAATTTATCTGCATTTATCTGAAAGGCACATTCTAAATGCGAAAACAGATGGCACATACAATCACATCACAGTACAGTGAATATGTCTGTGGCCTTGTTTAAGTGTTCACCCACTACAAATCTACTCAAAACAGCTTGCAATTCTTAATATGAAGGGGAAGGGGGGGGGGTCCTACGGAGTGATTTTTTTGTTTTTCCTGCTACTTAAGAATCAAATCATTAGCACATTTTGTTAGAAGAGTAATCACCCTGTTTTTTTCCCCCTAGTGGAAAGCACTTTTTAAAAATTTTTTTACATCAGTTCTTTCTATCCTCAAGATTTTTTCAGTTGGTGTGCTAGATTAGAACCTTTGTCAGGCCAGTCCCTACCCATCAAGCATATGTCTAGATGACTTCCTATTAAATGGAACTGCGGTCTTTAAACATCCCTTCCTTGTTACTATCATCATACAATAAAAACTGACTTCAGGTACCTACATGTGTCATAAGGGGAAACTGTACACAACCTGAATCCTGGAAAAGTTGGGACGTTTTATTTAATGACTTTCAAATCGAACACAAGAACATAGAGAACATAACAAATGTTTAATCTGAGAAATTTGACAATTTCATGCACAAAATGAGCTCATTTCAAATTTGATGTCTCCTACGGGTCTCAAAAAGGTTGGGACGGGGGCATGTTTGCCACGATGTAGCATCTCTCCCTTTTTTAAAAACAGTTTGAAACATCTGGGCATTGAGGTTATGAGTTTCTCTTTTGAAACAGCTGTTATGTTCTCCATGTTCTATTGTGAATAAAATATTGCCTCATGTGATTTGAAAGTCTTTTAGTTTTCATTTCATTCACATTTTAAAAAATGTTCCTGGAATTCGGGTTGTATTTTAGCCTGTAATGACTTCCTGTTATGTGCTGCTCTCTAATAATTACATTCCACTTTCATTTTCCATTAATTTTTGTGTAACTGTAATTTTATGTGAAATTGGGAAACAGAAAGCAGGTACAGCAAGACGCTAAACCAATTAATTAAAATCTGATCTTGATATTTCTTTTTTCTGCAGCCTTGAAAATTATTAAAGCAATTTTTTACCAGTCTCATCTAGCAAAACAAGACAAACTTGTCAAATGTAAACTTATAAGGCTGAGCAAACAAGTGTGAAAATACAGCATGACAAATAAGTTAGCGGAACCCATGCATCAAAATGCCTAGCTTAGATATTGTGGAATGCAAAAATGTTTGAAGGTTTAATATTATTTGAGTGTTTATAGTAGAGAGAGGACACGGTGAGCTTTCAGACATGTTTGCATTTCACTTTTCCATCTTATTCACAGTTGTACTGGAATGCCATTCTCAGGCCTTGATCTTATACCTTATAGAAGGCGTGTATACTGTCATTTGACTTATTTGGGGTAAATGCATGCACTGCAGGGCCAGAGGAATGTTGTTGCTATGGGTTGCTAAGGTAAGTTAACTGTTGTAGACTATACATGACCTTGAATGCCCAGGCACTGTTGGATGAAGAAAGTCTGTATCTCTGTATTTCTGGCAATTTATCTAAAACCGATCAAATTCTACAATCTAACATCATGTATTTCAATGTACAGTATCTACATTTAAGTGAAATGCCTATCCTGTGTCCAGTTGGTCCAGACATACCGCAGATAGATGTTGTAGCCTACTCAGTATCAGATCATGGATACACAGCTCTGGAAAATGGAAACATCTCCCTCGTGTGCCAAGCCTCCTCTAACCCTCCCAGCCAGTACATCTGGTTCTACAACAACTCCCAGGTCTACACTGGACCACAACTTACTATCACCAAGGTCCTCCGTATGCAGGCCGGCTACTACTCCTGTCTGGCCCAGAATGCTAATCTCAACACCCGCTCTAAGAAAACCATCACTCTCGATGTCTACTGTGAGTGCTCACGCTTTATTAATGCATGTCTCCTGTATTTCTGCAAATTCTGTTCTGACTCCTGAGCTGCTATGCCTTCAGTAACTGCTCCATTTGTTCACATTGCCTGCTAATAACACAACTCGTGATTGTTTTCCATTGTGAGGATTTTATTCCGACAACAAAAAAGTCCTCTCCACTTGTGTATACTGGCCATATATTGTAAAGTGGATTTATGCATCTTTGCCTTATTACAGTATTACTTAGTTAACAAAAGTGATCTTTACACATACAGTAGAATGCACTGGACTTATTTACCTTTAAATATATGCATATGATTCTTATTACAGCACCAGACAGTGCTATTGTCAAGCCTTATTACATTTTAGTCGTTCTATCTAATAGCCATAATTCTTTAATTCTGTAAAGCTCCTTTGCGACAACGATCATTGTTAAAAGCGGTATATAACTAAAATTGAATTGAATTGAATATCATCACCAGTCATCACTGAATTCAAATGATGTTATATAACCATTTACTTGTTTTAATACCTTGTCATGATTTAATGCCCTTGCTGTCACATCTCTTTAGATTAGTGTCTTTGTGATGGCTTTGCCTAGAAACAAAACATCTCATCTGACCTTCTTAGGCTTACATTAAGGAGCATCAGCTTTCCTCCTGGAAGCTGAATTAGTACTAATTGTCCAAGATCTTGTGTCACAGAGGTCATTTTCCCTGCAGATCCACCAGATGGTGCTCCATCATGTTCCATATTCCCAATAAATAACTACACTGACCTGGCTCTTGTTTGTTCCTGGGTGGGTGGATATCCCCCACCGAGCCTAAACTGGAGTCCAAATGTGAACGGAGACAAAACACAGGATCCTACTAACATCACTCGAGTTCAACCAGGGTCTGAGACTTTTAACAACTCCATATTCACCTGCTATGGCACACATGTCACACTAAATGCTCCCCAGAGCTGCAGCAGCAGGACATGTGAGTATGGGAAATCATATGCATATGAGAGTTGTATGTGCACTTTGACCATCATGTTGCATTTCCCAGGGCTGCCGTATGGGGAACCCAAGTGTTCTGCATATGTGACTCGTAATAACGAGTACCTGATGCTGTCCTGCTCCTGGGAGGGCGGTGTCCCTCGGGCTCTGCTGTGGTGGGCGTCCAGTTCAGGAGACATGCAGGGAACATCTGAGGAGAACTCCAACATCCTGGTCCTGCGTTCCAGCTCCAACTACAGCGGAAAAGCCTTCATATGTCATGCCAGACATCCACTGGCTAAAGATAGCAAGCAGTGTGTGTTAACATTGGGTAGGATATTGTTTGCCTAAGGGTTAAAGGTTTCCAGTTAACTCATTGATTTAAACTTATCGGGAAATTATTAAATAAACAAACAAACAAACAAACAAACAAAAAAACATTTGCAAGCTAAAACTGGGCTTTAATATGCTCTGACATGACTGGAAATAGAGAACTAGTGCCAAAACTGTGAATATGCTACATTTGTTTCTTAGCAAAACTAACATAAACAATCTCTAGATATCAGATTACTTTTACAGCAAACCACATTGGCAAAGCATTCATATGTCATGCCATCATCCATCATCCATCAGCAGCCAACAAGCACTTATGTCTGCAGTGGTTGCTGAGTAATTCACTTTACCTAGGAGCCGAAATTTGAAAACACGGCTTAATATACTTAGCATCCTGAATGGTAATAAAAGGAGGGGTTTGAAAATAAATAAATTAAAAAAAAGATACCCCAGTATGGAAGGAGGAAATGAATGTCCATAATGTACTGTGAATTTAGATAACAGTCATCTTTACGGTTTTAATCTGTCTTCCAGAGGCACCGGTGTTGATGACTCAGCGCAGTGTGGTTTCAGTATACGAGGGCAATGATGTCCAGCTGTCCTGCATCCTGAGCAAGAACTATCCAGCAGTCACTGAGATCACCTGGTACAATAATGTAAAGCAGAATGTCGGTGAGACACCCAAGAAATACATCCTTCAGCGAGCTGCCGCCTGGTATAACCTGACTGTCAGGGAGACAGACAGCATGGTGGACAGTGGACAGTACTGGTGTTCTGCTACTAATGCTGTCGGGGGAGCAGAGATTCCTGTTTTGCTCGTGGTGAAGAGTGAGTAAAAGAAAAAGAAAATCCATAAGTGCTTTCTCTTTCTCTTGCTTAATATTCTAACTATCTGCTTCTGACTTCAGTGGATTGTCTGAAGCTGAGGCACTATATACCGTAAGAATCTCATTTTTACTAGCGTGGTCATGTTATTGGCAATTTTTCAACCTGTCTGAATCGGCACCATATGTGTCCAAATGCATTGTGTCCTCGTTTGGCTCTCCATTTATTCTAGGGTATTGAGCCCAGTGTTTGCAGAATAGGTTTCAGAGCCTGACAAGAATAAAATGGTTACTAAAAATGAATTATTAGTGGCAGAATTCCTATTCTATGATGTAACTAGGGACAACCCTTATTGAAAAAATGTTTTTTTATTTTCTTTTTCTAAGAATGTACACTATGCTGGTATCACACCTGACAATTAAAGGACAATTATAACTGTCCCATTCAGTTTGGTTTGCGATTACTACTGGACTACATCTTGAGCTATTAAACAAACACCTTTAAGTGTTTTCCAGACCTTACCTAAGAATATTTTTCCACCCAACAAAAATGACTGTCAGTGACTAACCCCATTGCATCTCTTGGTTCAGGATACCCAATGCCTCCAAACGTGACCATCAGTAAGATCACATACAGCAGTCAGCAGAGGACAGATGTCCTGGTGGAGTGGTTGGTCCAAAGGAGTGAGGGCCTCACTGGGTTCTTCATTGAGCGTCAGAGGCTCAGTGTAGGAAAGAGTGATGATGTTCCTATTTGGCAGAAAGTGATAGGAGATCTAGAGCCAAGCACCCGTAGTTACCAGATCACTAATCTAGACCCCAGCGGAAAATATGCATTCCGTGTGACTGCTGTCAATTACCGAACCACTGGACATCCATCAGAGGTCAAGAGCCCAGGTGAGATACGTATGACTTCAGTATGCATTGGGGGTACAGTATATCAGAATGTCTTGTTTTCCATATTCCAACCTTGCAGGATATGTTTCACATTTCATCAGCTACTACCGCTGTGATAAACTTTCCCTTTTTTCCTTTTCGACATTTTGAGTACATCTGCCTGTTATTTTCACTCTGTCAGCCAGCTAGCCATTTCTTTATCCCAAAATGCCCCTTTTCCTTCTAAAGTGCTGAGTCTGTTGGAGAGTGGACGTTGAATATGGTTCAACATTCACTGAGAACCACTCTTTAACAAAGGAGGAAAATGTTTGTGTAACATTGAAATACTAAAACTAAATTCAGAGCTGCCCACACTGCTGTTATGTCTTCCAGCAAACCCACCATTTAAAGCTTATCCTGCCGTTATCGGAGCAGCCATTGGAGGTATGCTTCTGGCAACGTTACCTACAGTCCTGTTCTTCATTTTTGTTCTGCGGAATCGCAACAGCCATCCTCGTAAGTGAAACAGATTGACACGGCTATATCTGTAATATTATTCTTTTTCAGGCATTAATAATTAATAATAATAAACTACATTCATATGTTTATCATATTTCTACAGGTCTTCATAGCATGATATTTGGGAAGTAAGTGTACTTAATATTATTTATTTTACAACACATTACATACATCATCTGTACAAGAGGATCATACCTTAAAAAAGGAGGTTGGGTTTTTTTTTTCTTTCTTTCTTTTTTGGTAAAACAAATAGCCTAATTTGTACGACTATGGCCTTCACCAGGCAATTACTAAGGAAGAATGTCTGAACACTGATGATGAATATGGTCTTCGCTGTATGTGGCCAACTGCTCGTGTCTGCATGAAAGTATAAATCTCCTGGTCAATTCTATTTTTAACCAGATGTGTTGTGAACCTTTCTGCATGCTTTCTAAAAATAGAAAGAGACATAAACCAAATAAGGGTCTCATATTCATATCCTTATTTATTTGTTTTAGAATCTATTAGCATATGTTAATTCTAAATAATGTATTTATATTTGGTTACATCCCTAAAATACAGATCAGCTATAAGATTAAGAGAGAGCATCATACTGCCTCCATGGTTTTACTTCTACCCATACTGCATCCTATTGCAGTCTCTTCCCCATGTACGTAATGCACATGTGCCATTCACATGATGTAAAAGAAAACATGATTCTTCAGACAAGGCCAACGTCTTCCACCTTCAGGTCCACTTTTAATGCACTTGTGGTCATTGTTGTTGCTTTCAGTGGTGGCACTCTGTGTTCTGACACCTTTCCATCAGCCTTTTCAGTAATTTATGCTACATTAGCTTCTCTGTGGGATCAGACCAGATGGACTAGCCATGCGTCTCAATAAGCCCTACTGTAGGTGCAAATCACCCTGCCATCGTTTAAGGGTTTTTCTTCCTTGGGCTAGTTTTAAAAAAAATAAATTTATTGACATAACTCTGCTTACCAGGAACACCCAGTGGGAGATGCTCTAACCCAGTCGTCTAGCCATCACATTTTGTCCCGTTGCTCATTTTTACAGCTACACACTAACTTGCATGTACATCTGTACCTTTAGCAAATAAAAGGTGCTTTGATACATGTGTTCTTATGCTTTATTTATAGGGAGAACAGTCAGTCAAGAGAAAATATCAACTTCCCTGAGGATGAAATTGTTGGAGGTGCAGAGGGAGAGGGACACAAGGAGGAAACAACTTGCCCAAATTCAAATTCCCACAACCAATTTACATAGGCATGTGTTGACCTTCACTTTTCATATCAATGTCATTGCGCATTTGACCACTGAATTCCACTATATTCTGCTTCTTCTTATTATTGTTTTTTATTATTACAAGGGATGGGGTGTCCAAGTAAAACCGGGACTTTCTCTATTTCCCTGTTACACTAACATACTTATCCCAGAATTTAACTAGAGTCTCAACACCGTAATCTGCTTGAAGTCTTCTGTAAATGTAAATGGGTTTTACACCATCATTCATGAGAAATTTCATCACAAGGCCCGCTTTGACTTGAACGCCCCTCATATATTATATCCTACAGATTAACAACTCATTTGTATTCATGGCAAGAAGTCTTTAAGATCTCCCTTTATGTCATACCATTTCATTTAATTTTTTTAATTCTTTTCCAGGACAATCTTTAACAACCCAAAATAGCCATGCGCCTCCTCTTCCAAGGAATTCATCACTACAGCCATCACATTACACATCCACAAATTGGGCTATTTTTGGTCATGCTTGACAAAAACATCCTCATTTGTGGAGGAAAATATAGTACTTAGGGGTAGCAGGACATTTGAAATGTCAGCAGTGCCATCTGTCGCACATTAAACAGAGGTTTTATTAAAAGAATGTCGATGTGATTTGCCATTTACAAACATTCAATTAGAGTACTACATCACTTGCTCCAGCTGTTTGCATTTGTATTACTGGCAGTAAATGAGAAAACAATTCCTCTATTTTATTTAAAGGTCTATACCCTGCCTAAAATCACCAGTTACTGTGAGAATTTTATAAGCGTTTTCTTTTTTTTGTTGTTGTTGTTGTATACAATTCTGAGAATAACCATGAACCTTATCAAAAAGCCTTATGAAAAGAGACATGGATTTCTTCATTTAAATAAGGAAGATTTGAATACTATATAAGTAGGAATAAAACAAAAAAATCTTCTTATTTATTTATTTATTTTATTTATTTATTTTTTTTAAGATGAAGCCTTTGGCATTAATAAAATACTTCCCTCTTGTGTGTGCTTCGGTTTGTCACTTATTTCTTTTGATCTAACAGACTAAATTGTGTTGTAATCCACCATCAGCCATAACATTAAAAACTTTCACATTATAACCACCTACAGTAGGTTTTGGGTTCACTTTGGGGCATGCCTCCGCAGCGTCCATGAGGATGTACTATGGTGTCTGGTACCAGTATCTTTTAAGTGCTGTGGGAGTCAGGATGGCTTTTTTTGTTGTCGTTGTTGTTGCATTGGCTTTCTTGTGGGATCGGACCAGGCGGAATGCCCTTTGGTCCCCACAGGTGTTAATGAGCCTTGGGTGCCCATGATCCTGTCACCAGTTTACTGGAATTTAATTGATAATCATAAACAATTTATGGCTGTTCAGTGCATATAGTAATGGAATCTGTGATATCACTCACTCACCCATCATCTATACCACTTAATCCTGTATTCAGGGTAATGGGTGGCCTGGAGCCTATCCCAGGAGACTTAGGGCACAAGGCGGGGTACACCCTGGACAGGATGCCAATCCATCGCAGGGCACACACATGCACTCACTCACACACTCACTCATTCACACCCTACTGCCAACTTGGGAACGCCAATTAATCTAACCTACATGTCTTTGGTCTGTGGGAGGAAACCGGATTACCCAGAGGAAACCCACAAAGCACAGGGAGAGAACGAAAACTCCATGCACAAAAAGACCGGAATCGAACCCGGACCCTGGAGGTACTAACCACTACACCACCGTGCCGCTCGGAATCTGTGATATATTACATAAAATAATAATAATAATAATAATAATAATAATAATAATAATAATAATAATAATAATAATAAATGTTTTATTGTAATAAATCTTTGAAAGTGATATTCAGAATTCAATTGTGTGTCTGTGTGTGGTTCATGTAGCTCCAGTATAACTCCAGTCCTGGAGGAACATTGCCCTGCACATTTTAGTGCTTTCTCAGCTCCCAGATCACATGATGTACCTAATCAACTAAATAACAGCCTTTTCTTAATTGAAGTGGGTGAAGTATGTATTTCACTATATTTTGTGTTGTATAAATTCCTAGTGCCCTATGAAACCCAGACATTCTAGACCATACCAGCAATTATTAGCACTAGAAATAATTTGTGTTGTTTTTTTATGAGAAAGTTCTGGCTTTCCTGTGAAATGAAATGGTTTAATTCGGCTAAACAGAAGTACTGTATGGCACAGTTTATTTCAACAAGTTGCCTAATTAGCCATACACTCTTACAGATTCTGAAGATGTTCTTTATTTCTTAAAAATGCTATGCTACAAAACCCCCTGTCTAAAAGGGACACTTTCTGTAGAATTTTATTCTTATGAGGGCAAAAAAAAAAGATTGTTCAAGGGTAATTTAAATAGTTAATGGTTTTTGGCTCCCTAAAGGGGCCCTAACTGGAACCATCTCTGATAAGGAAACCTTCTGCTGCATGCTTTTATATGGAACATTGATGAGATCCCCAGAGGCACAAGACAGATAATCCTTAATGACTCTTTATTTAAATGTTTTTGTTCTTGAAGAATGTAAAATAAGATTGAATGTAGACTCTTTTGTTAAAGTGAAAAAGTGGAACCACACAAGTAAGATATGACTGCCTGTCAACTGTTAGTTCCTACCTCAGCATAAAAGAGCTACCTGCCAACCACCTATAGCTATTATTAAAGTCATCAGAACAGTAACTGAATTAGAAAACTTTCAGTTCATGTAATAATCAGTCACTTAAAGGACAAAATCCACACTGAATCATATCAAATACACGCTATAGGCACACCTGCACATCCATGCAGTTACCCTAATGAGTTGAAAACACACAGTTAAAGACTGAAAGAATGACCAGGTGATTGTTTTTTTAATATTCCAAAATGCAGATTGGGTGTCTGCCCCCATGATTGCCTGAGATTCTTGTGCTTCTCTGACAGACACTCAAATAGACACCACAGACACTCAAATGGCACACCCAAAGTGCACAGTTGAAGACTGACAGAAAGACCAGGTGACAATTCTGTGTACATTTTAGACCATGCTCGCAGGAGATCAGTTTTTGAAATATTCAAACCAACCCAATGTGGTACTAAAAACTATGCCATGCGGTCACAGTCACAGAGATCACAGGTTTGTTTTTCCAATTCTGATGTTTGATGTGAACATTAACTTGCATCTGCATGATTTTACACATTGTGCAGCTGCCACACGATTGTCAGATTAGATGACTGCATAAGTGTGCAGCTTTACAGGTGTCCCCAATTAAGGAGACGGTGAACAAGTTTACACTGAAATATTTGTGATGTGTTTAGTGATTCTAAACTGTTGGCTCCTGTCAGTCAGTTAGTAATTCTGTGCCATGCTGATATTGTAGGGGGATCTTGTTAATGCAGTTACAATAGTATATAGCAGCAGGAGAAATTTTATGGCAGTCAAACAAAAGGGATGACGTTCACTTACGAAAATATCAAAGCATTTCGTTTTCCAACAACTTTCAGGTTCCTATTAGCAAAAAATCGGATGTAGAAATAGTGGAGGCTAGACTCTAACCTCAGAATGCAATGCAGATATGTGACACCGTTGCACTGATTTATGGCTGAGACTCAGCCAAGCTGTTTAGCAGTCAATGAGATGATGAGTGCAGTGGTGTTGACAGCAGTATTAGCTATAAATTTGAAGGGTTGGTCCCTGACCTGCTTTAGCATACAGAGATAATAACAAATGAGATTGGAGAGGAGGACAGATAAAAGGTAGAGATAAATGAAAGTGTTAAATCCTACTGCTTCCCTATAAATAAAATATAGATAGATAGATAGATAGATAGATAGATAGATAGATAGATAGATAGATAGATAGATAGATAGATAGATAGAGTATAAATAGAATCTGAGGGTGGCATGGGGTCTTGGCCAAATCTTGGCTCCAGTCTGTGTGTGTGTTTGTTTGCATGTTCTTCTTACTGTACTGTATGTATGTACGTGGGATGAAAATCACAGAGTACAGGCAATAAACAGAAATTTGTTGAATGAGATATTTAAATTTAAACTCAAAATTCATTTGCACATTTAAAGATCACATACTGAACATAAATTAAAGAGTAAGTTTTACCTATCATGCTTCCAATGAGACACGTGACACCAACCAATAACCTCTTTGTGACCTGCTGCTCACGCAATGTAAAGGAAGCGGTGTAATACACTCAGAGGAAAGCGCTATCCACCCCTTCTGCTTGCGTGAGCACACAGACACCCACTATTGTCTAGTGTCACTATGATTGATGTCAGAGTGCAGTTATGCTAAAGTATCTCTTCCACCCAAGTGTGTCACCACTGCCGAGCTCTCTAGACTCTCTGTGAATGTCTGCAACATTTCATTCGTGTTATTTTCACCTGGGAATCATACCAGAGAATTCCAGGGTGATCACGGCCAACAAGCACTTTACTGCGCATAGAGTATGAGCTCATTGAAGCTCTTAACCTTTATTTTATTCCCTTAAATTACACTTTAAACAAAATTGTACATGTTTGTATGTAGGAATGTTTATAGGCCACTCTCAGGTTGTAATGAATAATGTAATAAATGAAAGGTGCTTTTTTAAAGGTGCACATGTTTGGTGAAGCTGTTACTGTAAGACAGATATTGCACTCATTAATATGAAGCATAATCAATCATTCAACATTTATTTGTATAGCACCATACAGTAACCTAAGTTGAACCAAAGTGCTTCACAGCATTAAACAATTATATTAAAATTTAACAAAATAAAACACATAAAATTATAAAAAAAATTATAAATAAGTGCATCTTAAGTTTTGCTTGGAAAGAAGCCAATATCTGTAAATATTACCTCAAGTTATTGTAGTCCATGTCCCCTGATGAAGTCCAACCTAGTGAGATGATTTTCCATTATGACTTTTACACAATGCATGCATTTAGACAGATATTTTGGAAAGAATTGCATATCCTTCAGCTTTCGTGTTATTTTCACATATAACACAAGCAATGGCAAAGCTTGTCAACAGGCAAGACAGGCAACTGCTTGGGGCCCCAGGACAGCAGCGGGCTCCTGAGTGCTGACGAAAGTATTTATGTTTATAAGATAATTGTGATGAATGCTGGTTGGAGACGCCCTCAAAAATTTGGCTCAGAGACACATGACACTGTAGAATCACATCCGAACACAAGTATGTGTTGTGTGCTCTGGCTAAGTTACAGCTATATTTCCTCCCAACAAAATAATCACTTATCTCTTCTAAATGTAGAATATTTATCTTGATTCCATTTCTTAAGCCCAACTATCTTTTTAAAAGCTGGCATTTTATATATTTATAGTCTTCAGATTAATTGTGTGTGTTTGCCTTTGAGAAGGCACGGATCAGTGTGTTTGTTCACATTACACGGATGCGTAATACGAGAACCTCATCAATGAATGTAGAGAGCTCTTAGTTTCCCTTCCCGGGCTGAACACAATATTGCTGTTGGTTGAAATATGACTCTGTATAATACATTAGCACAGTAGTGACCTTAAACAGAGAGACGAATGAGCTTGCACACTCAATCAGCATCTGTGATTAAATTACTATCATCTCATGGCATGAGTGTGCAAAGATTACAAGGTTTAAACTGGGAGTGAGCAAGGATGAACAATTAAGGTGCGTATTTAATTATAACAATTAAATCAATTGACACGATTAATCTAAGGTGATAATTCATTTCCTTTTAAATTCTGGTTCAACGTAAAAGCAGATTAGGCTTTTCTTTGTATGTATGGGATGGTGTTCCCATTATGAAGTCATGCTAGAAAAAGGTCATGACCAGGATCATTTTGTAGGAATGTGAAGTCATTGTGGTTTGTATGGAGTGTATGGCATGTGTCCTGCCCGCTGAGTGTGAAGCAATGGAAAGGTACAAAGATCACAGATCCCGGTGTGCTGCTGAATAATGAATGAGACACAGGTATCATCTCGTCATCCAAAACCCAGTCTCTTTTCTCAACTCCACTGCATTCCTGCAAATGGTGGAAAAGGGGGGGTTAGGGGGTGGAGGGTGGAGGCAGAGGTGTTGGTGAATAATTTAAGTCAAATCAGTTAACAGAGCCTCGATCAGCTCTTACTCAGCTTCTCACCGCCTGTGTGCACCGGCTAAACTCATTGAATGGACAGGACTCTGTTTGTTATCAAAATATATATTTTTTTTAACGAATTTTAATTGGGAAATTTCTTATGGATCTTTTCTTCCTAAAGGATACAGCATTGGTCACCTGAGCGTCATGGCACCATGGTACACAGACTGTTAGGGCTGGTGGATTTCTCCCTAATTGTTTTTCTGCTTCCTCTCCTTCTGCATGGTAAGAGTTCATGCACAAAGGTTAAATGCAACTTGGCAGATTGCTTGCTTGTCAAAATGTATATACCGTAAAAAAAATTATAAAATAATAATTTAAAAAAAAACGCACCAGGGAGAGCTTAATTCAGACATAATTAAAGTATTATTGAAAGTTACTGTTATCAATCCAAAGTTTATTTTCAAAAGTAAATATTTTTAATCACAAAGTGTTTTATTCATTTTATACCATAGCAATTTGGAAACAATTGGACTAATTAGTAAGAAAAAACATACTGTATGGTATATTATTTTATACTCACATTTAATGTGGTGGAACATCAAAACAAATTCCTGTTAGGACTTAAATTGTTAGTGTTCTCTTTTGAAATTCACAAAATGCACAATGATTTGTCTCAAAACATACAGTTGCAAACCAGTGACACTGTATACTCCTTATATATATAAAAAAAAATTTTTATAATTTTTTTTTTCAATTCAAAATGTCTTCTTACAGGTAACGTAATCATATGCATACAAATATACATATATTTTTAAAGACTTTTATAAGTCCCTTTGTTAGAAAATCCATTGCTATAGAAACAATATTTTATTAGAACAAGTGTATTAATATGGACCATTTGAGCTGCTGTTTCAGGACAGTAATCAACTCCTTCTAATTAATCAGATTTGTCAATAGTAGTATATCTGTCAGTACCTCGTAGATAATTCTATTCATCTTATATGTGATGCATGCTTTTTATTTTTATTTAATTATTTGTTCCAGTAAGCATGGTAATGCATTATGCTTTCAGGTCTAGAGATCGTGGACCCAGGGCAAGTCATCTACAGAGAAACCAGGACCAATGGAGTGGTAGACAAAGGAGTAATTCTGGAATGTGGCCCAACTCTCCCTGATGTCTACATCTGGAGCTTTACCAAACCAGGCACTGACACGATTCGAGCCATAGTCTACAACTTTGGAAAGGGTCCAAAGCTGCAGGAACTGGCCAAAGATTTGGGTGACCTGAATGTCATCACTAACAGTGCCTCTCTATCCATAGCAAAGCTTCCTCTAGCAGCAGAGGGCTTATACACCTGCCAGGCTCTGTACGACACTGCTGAAGGAGCCAAGTTTTACTATTACTATGTGTATCTGCGTGTTTTAGGTGAGCAACTAGTGTTTAGGGTGATCTAATACCGGATGAGCTCAACAGTATTTGTTTCCTGAGAAAGTCAATCTCTTAATGAATCTAGGCTATCCTCTTAACAATGATCAGCACATGGTTTCAAGTTTACCTGGAAAAAAGTGGACTGCTCAGAATGGCATTGTGTCAAGATTCCATGACTTTTTAAAACTGAAACAAAGAAACATGTATTAGTTATGGAGCAAACTTGGCCCTTTTTGTGAAATGACCATAAATATATCATTTATTGTATAATTTATTAACTGTAAAGCTTATTTAGATTTGACCAAAGATCCCCCTCCCCCTCCCGTTGCTTAAATCTAAGCAACGATTTCAATTATGTTAACAAAAAGCTCAAGTGCAGTATGACCAGTAATGAATTACACGTTTCATTACAGATAATGTCAGGAATGACTATTGCCATTTTTAACATTTTGAAATAACAGAATGAAGTTGAAATCACAGTCTTTGATTTAAAATTCATAATGTGAATTGTATTTTAACCCTTATCCAGACAGCAAACTATTCAACGGTTCATGTGGTTTGATTTAGAAATTTATAGCAATATCAAATGCATTATGGGCAAATAGTTAAAGGTTTTTACTCCACTTGGAAGCAAAGACCCAAATGCAACCAACTAAATTTATTGCCGTACTGAGAGGTCCTTGTCAAGAGTTGCATTTAGTCTTGAAAAGGCAATTTATGGATTGTTATTAAGTAGCATTAAGAATACATGTTGCATCATTATCTTTAATAATTATTAATAATTAGATTAATGATTTGCTTAATAAATTATTCATCTAGTGATTTCCTTTAAGCCTTAAACGGCTTGCCAAATTAGAATGCCTTAGGTAAACCCTAATTGGTTGTTAGTGGGATAGCTATTTTTCAAGTTTGTCAAAATAAATATCAAAATGCACATACATACATTACAGTAAGCTTAGGTTGTTATAAATGTTCCTGCTCTGCATACCGACAGTGAAGTTTGTCACCCAGAACATGACAGAGTACAGCTAAGAAGTTAAGTTTGTACTAAATACGACATAACTTTCAAAGATAACCATTCAATTTAGCTCAGCAGGATTGCAGAAGATTCATATGAGTCACAGCTGAACTTTGGAATGTATTTTTGCAATGACCAAGGATTGTAGAATTTGTGCCTGATTACTTACAGTGTACTCCATGTCCCAGGTGACAAACTGCATGGTCGTTGTGCAAATCAGGGAAATTTATAATGACCAAGCCCTCTCGTAATCTACCTACATGCACCTCAATTTTTATGCAAGACAAACCTGGAAAAACTAGGTCACTATTCATTTAAGTTTCATTTTCATGATAATTGCATCCAACAACTATGAAAACAAATTTGCAGTTACACATACTAGGTTAGTCTAGCCTAAATATTATTTATTTACAGTAGATATGGTAATATACACAAATACCAATCAAGCCATTGTTAACCTGTTAATCAATTGTTAATTCCTAATGAGGCAGGTTCAGGTCAGAACTTTTATCACAGGCAACAATATTAGTTTTGTGACCCAGGCATTATTGCTAGCAAGCTATCGTGTGTCCATGGTGGGGTAATTTCAGACAACAATACAGACAGCCTTATGTACAGGTCACAAGAGCTAAGTGAGCGTGAACAGATACGTATCACATGGCCTGGTAAATCTAGCCTATTCACTATTGACTAGCATTTTTCTTTAATGAATCAACAATTTTTTGATTCACAAACTACTGTATGTGAGAATCAGCATATGTTGCGAGCTACTGTAGCTAATATGTTGTCTCAATCATTTTCTGATATGGAAATGGTACTTCAATATTAACTTTGATTAACTTTGATTGCTACCCCCCCATCCCCCCCCCCCTTGAATAATATGAAATAATTTAGAGAATTTTAATCACTTTAGTACTTGATATTTTAAGATTGTGGTCATTGTAGCCCCATTCTTATTGCTTTTATTACTAAATATTACACATAATGTCCACACCGCTTTTCTACTTCCAGTAATAATTTCCATATCTAAAAGAATGAGCAGTAAGACTAACATCTGCAACCACATCAGTTTTCTTTTTTGTAAACAATGTGTAAAGTTCTTCATTGATGATTTTTTTTGCTAGATGATTTTTGAGCCTAAAAACTAATCTCGGTAATTTGCAAGTTACAATTTTCAAAAACATATCTGGAAGTCTGGAAGGTTCAAGACCTTAAATCTCTGTAGGTTTAGATTGGCTCTGTGAGAAATCATGATGTCCGTAGAAAAGAAAAGGATGGTTTAAAGCCCTTCCAGTTGTCTATACTTACTCGTGCATGTACACTGTCTTAGTTAACGTAGTTAACAAAAGTACTGACCATAGTAATGCTAACATGTCCTACAGTGCCAGTGTCCAAACCCTACATCTTGCTGAGTGACTCCTCTCCAATAGAGAGAGCATCAGTGTGGTTGCGCTGTGGTCTGGAGAATGGCACAGGCCCAATTCACTATGTCTGGGAACAAGAGACCCAGGGTGGGCAGGTCAGCAAACTGCTCGAGAGCGACAGCAATCTGCTCAACATCACCACTGTGAGCCGCAACCACACAGGCTGGTTCAGGTGCCTGGCGAAGAACGAGGTCAATCAGGAGACTGGTGACAAGATCTGGTTAAACGTCATATGTGAGTGAGAGCTTGAAAAATATCTGGTTCTGTTTATACATCCATTCAATAAATTTCCATTGAAGTTTAGCATTTTCTTACACAAATGTTCCATTTCTTTAGTTGGACCAGATGTGCCTCAGATTGATGTAACACCCTATTCAGTAACAGATCGAGGATATTCAGCTTTGGAGAGAGAGACTGTTTCTCTTCTATGTCAAGCCTCCTCAAACCCTCCCAGCCAGTATGTCTGGTTCTACAACAACTCCCAGGTCTACACTGGACCACAGCTCACCATCACCAAGATCCTGCGAATGCACACTGGCTACTATGCCTGTCTGGCTCAGAACACTTACCTAAACACCCGGGCCACGAAAACCATCACTCTCACCGTCTACTGTGAGTTTTCTACTGTCATGACTCTGTTTGGATCACATGGCCATTTCCTGTGTCCATGCAACCTCTTTGGTCAACCTCTAGTGTGGTCTTATCTGAACTTTTCTTGTCTATCATTCATACCTTTGCTTCCTATCATACTTTCCCCTATAACCATGCATACACATAAACACGTTATTAGATGTCCACTGACTGGGGAGATGCAGCAAATTATTGTCCTCTGTCTACAACAAGCTTCTGGATGAGGTAAAGACAACTTTCCTGCAGCTGTTAAGTGAAAGTCTTGAGCTATGTTATTCCCTCTATCATGACATGCAAAGGAAAGCATTTTCCTCAGATTAGACCTGACAACAAAAATCATAGGGCTGTATTCAGAGGTTACACATAACTGTATGTAATGGGTTAATACCACACCTACACCGGTGCTATTCAGACCTCAGACACAAATTACAGTAGCATTGAGTATGGAATAGACATAAAGATGTGTTGGAAACATGCAATTCTGATCTTAGCCTGTTTTCCCGATTTTTCGTTGGCAAAATTCATGTCTCATGAGACAGGTCTCAGATATTTCTATGCAAAATAAATAAATAAATAAATAAAGAAAGAAAGAAAGAAAGAAAGAAAGAAAGAAAGAAAGAAAGAAAGAATGAAAAGAAATAATTGATAACTTCAGAGGCATGATCCATACCATGCTGGTCCAGACATACAACTTATACACTTACATAACCCATTTCTGAACATGTACTACTTCCCACATAAACAGTGACATAAACTTTGAATACAGTTAAATAGATTTGTTATAAGATATAATAGTATGATTTTTGTTCTTGAAAATTGTTTCTATTTATATCTGAAAAAAACAAAAACTGACCAGAGGTTCCGAGAGCCCCATCCAACCCCCCCCCCCCCCCCAACATTCCCCTCTTGCAGACTACAACATAAAAATTTTACAAAGGAAAAAGTACACAAAGATCCTAAGAATATTCTGTTCCATCTACAAAAGGAACATTTTCAATTGCCCAAAGTACAAATGCAAAAAATCATGTTTCCAATCAATGAACGCCATTTAGCTAGCACAATGTATTGCTTATTGCCCTTAGCTCTTAGTTTTACATTCGGGCTTCTCTGGATCAGTTCTCTTCAGTGTTATTCAACGATTTTCTTCTTTCAGATCCACCAGATGGTGTGCCATCTTGTTCTATCTTCCCCACTAATAACTACAATGACTTAGCTCTCATCTGTTCCTGGGAGGGGGGTTACCCTTTAGCTACCCTCAACTGGAGTCCATATGTGAATGGAGACAGCTCACAGGGTGTCTCTAACATCACTCGGATTCAGGCAGGGCCTGAGACAGCTAACAACTCTGTTTTCACTTGCTATGGCTCACATGTGGCACTTAGTCTCCCACAGCGCTGCAGCACCAAGACATGTGAGTACTATGCTTTATTGATCTAACCAAAAAAAAAAAAAAAAAAAAAAACAGTCTTGTAAATATTAGAATGAATATGTCATTGGGAATTGTCCACAATTATTATTAGATTACATTTTAGCCTTTAGTTCAAAGGTCCTTGGTTTCCCAGGGCTGCCGAATGAAGAACCCCAGTGTTCTGCATATGCAACTCGCAATAACGAGTACCTGATGCTGTCCTGCTCCTGGGAAGGCGGTGTCCCTCGGGCACAGCTATGGTGGGCTTCTAGTTCAGGAGACATGCAGGGAACATCTGAGGAGAACTCCAACATCCTGGTCCTGCGGTCCAGTGCCACCTACAGCGGGAAAGCATTTGTCTGCCATGCCAAACATCCACTAATTAAAGAGAGCAAGACATGTATGTTAAAACTGGGTAAGGACTGTTCAATTAGAAAAAAAAATTGTTTACAGCATTTACGTAATGCAGTGTATCAATGAGTCATTCTTTTCCTCCACTGTTACTTCAAGAGGCACCAGTTTTAATGGCTCAGCGCAGTATTGTTTCAGTCTATGAGGGAAATGATGTCCAGCTCACCTGCATCCTGAGCAGGAACTATCCCGCAGTCACAGAAATTACATGGTACAATAATATGAAACAAAGGGTGGGCGACAGTGGCACACCCACGAAATATGTTCTTCAGCAAGCTGCAGCCTCTTCTAACCTGACCGTGCGGGAAACAGATGGCCTGGTGGATGGTGGACAGTATTGGTGTGCTGCTACCAATGCTGTTGGAGGAGCAGAGATTCCCATCTTACTGGTGGTGCTAAGTAAGTTTACTATATTATACTGTAAAATAATCATAACTACTGTATATTACTTTCTTGTAGTTGATTTTGTGACAAGGTATCAATGTGGAATTTCGCCAATAGGGAGCTAGCTCCTATTGCTCTTGTCTGCTATTGTAAATTGATGCAGAAGCAGTCTTAGGTAAAATTTATAGAATGTCTAAGTTGTAAAAAATATGATAAATCGAACAGTTGGCTGCTGTGGCAAGCCTCATGGTACCATTGTGGGACAACTGTTGTTTCTTTTATATGAACAGTTTGACCTCAGAATAATAATAATAATTACTATAAATCATTATGAAAATTATTATTCTCTGGCACACAAGGTTGTCTATAATAAAGCATTTATTTTAAATGCTATATAACTTATTTCAGAAGCCTTAAACTTCCGCATTTTGCAGTTATATCATCTATCGAAGTGAAACTAAAACTGGTAGGGGAGTGCTTTTTTTCTGACTTAAATTGCAATACTTGCATCAACTGGGGGGAAAAAGAATAAGAAATAACTTACCAGTTTTTTTTTTTTTGCCATTTTCCCCCACTTTCTGTCTCTAATAATCCAGGAATTTGGGGCAATTTACATTTATTGTAATTCCTTGAAGATAAAATAAAAAGTCATATTAAGAAATGTGTACTTTTTAAAATTTCAAAAAAGATCTTAATTTTAATTTTCAATTTTAATGTAAAAAAAAAAAAGATCCAAGTTCAAACAGCAGCATTATGAAAGTAGTAAGTACTAAAATACAATTTTCCAAACCATAGATACTTTTTAAAAAGCCATAATGATCTGAGTCAATGATCAAGTAATGCAAAAAAAAGAAAAGAAAAAAAAAAGGCAAATGTAAATACCAATTAAATAACATGTTGAATAGAGGGTATTTTAAATACATATTACTTACATCTGTTAAATCCTGCATTTCCAGGGTACCCAATGCCTCCAAATGTCACCATTAATAAGATACTGTACAGCACTCGCCAAAGGACAGATGTTAACATGGAATGGCTGATCCTGTCGGATGATGACGTTACCGGGTTCTTCATAGAGCGCCAAAATCTTCCGTTCCCAATCTGGCAAAAAGTAATAGGAGATCTGGACCCCAGCAGCCGAAGCTACCAGATCACCAACCTGGATCCTTCTGGTACATATGCATTCCGAATCACGGCTGTCAATCACCGCACTATTGGACATCCCTCAGAGGTCAAGAGTCCAGGTGGGAATTAATGTGAAATTTTAAAATGACATCATGTTCTATTACCTACGTACAGTTGTAAGTAGGTAGTCAGTTTAGACATGTTTTGGTGTCTGACATCTATGGTTACAATGCTAATATAGCGACAAGTAGTTGGAACTACAAGTTCTTAACTCTGGTTCTGGTTCTGACATTTATGGCATTTGGCAAACACTCACCCTTATCCAGAGCAACTTACATTTTAATCTCATTATACATCTGAGCAGTTCAGGGATAAGGCCCTTGACAGTGGCAACATGGTGGTGCTCAGGTTTGAACCTGCGACCTTCCAAACCAGTAGTCCAATGCCTTAACCACTAAGCTACTCCTGACCACTGATTGTATTGCTTTCTATGCTACGAGCACTCCTGATTACAACTAAGAAGCTAATTAAACACGTTTTGAGTTACCAGTGTGATCACTGTGCAGAACAGCGGACATTCCAGCTGGATACTTTGGAATATGAAGTGTACATAATTCGATTTTCCGGGCTTCTTTAAAGGCAGGGCATGTGGATGTAATGATACTGTGTAATGAAGCTGTTCCAATTGTCCAAGATGGCCCGTCTCTACAGCGTCCAGCATGATGGTCACATTTAATCACAATGTGTCCGATGGTAGATGAACCGGATGGAGCTCGAAATTCAAGCTATCAACACTAACCTTGTCGCTTTATTACAAAATGCAGGCAGTTGGACACTGAACATGCCTCATGTGAAAAGACTTAACGTACCAGAAAACCGTGTTTGATGCACTAGTTTCTAATAACTCCACTGATTGCATGCAAGCTAACAGAAATGTTTCTTTTTTTGTTTTGTTTTGTCTACTTAGGTGAAATGCACCATCACAAGTTAACCACTTAACCACAACAACAAACAGACCTCACACACTAACGACTCTAACGACCCCGTCTCTTCACATGATCTGACTGCCATCTCATTCTTTTACCTTTCCTTTATCCTTTACCATTACTGTTGGACTGCATTTCTCTTTTTTTTTTCTTTGTCTTTTTAAAAATTAAGACCAAATACATTGCAATGTATTACAAATACAGTGCATATTTGAAATACATTCGTTAGATTACAAAAGCTGTACATGATATGTGATCATTTTTATCTTAACTAGTTGAACTCATGAAGAAATAAAACATTTACTGTACTAGATGTTAGAGCCAAGTGTGAGATAACCGTATATCCAGATGGATAACAATGAAGCTTTACTGTCTTTCAGCTCTTCCAGGCTTTAACGCTTATCCTGCTGTTATCGGAGCAGCTATCGGAGGCATGCTCGTGGCCACGATCGCTACGGTACTGCTGTTCATGTATGTGGTGAGAAATCGCAATAACAATCCGCGTAAGTGTGACACCGGCATCACTTTGCACCATATCTGTCTTGTTATTTAAGATTTGCAGTGTGCAAATGTAATGTCATGTTCATCAATTGCTAATACCTGTTACAAATTTATTTCAACAGGACTTCATGATTTGATATTTGGCAGGTATGTATGCCAATTTGGAACAGTTATTCCCAAATTTGAGTTTAAGAAATCAAACAAATACCTAGGGAAATGTCATTTAAGCTTATGCTCTAATGTCAGAGGAAACTCTTTATTTATTTATTTCATTGCAACTGCAATTCACTTTGCAAGCAGCAACACACATTAATGTCAATTAGTGTAACGGAGTCAAGTAAATAAAGCAAGTTAAGTTGTTGCACATTTAATTATAACTGCATAATTATAGTTAATAGATTTTATGAATGATTTCACTCGCAGGCAAAACAGCCAGTCTAGAGAAAATATCAACTTCCCTGAGGATGAAGCTGGAGTGTCAGAAGCAGATGGAGGTGGAGGAGAGACGAGTCAAGGTTCCATACTCAAACTTGCCATAAAATATGTCCCTTTGATAAGAGGGCTAGGTTTTTGGATCAGTCTGATTTGACACTGATCACATGGTTATATCTACATTTTCAAAATGCCAATCCAATGCATACAATCAAATATTTTAACTAGTGTCAATCATAAAAACTAGAAATAAGAACACTTCATTTACTGTAGTGTCTTTTTCATAAGAACTGGGCTTGAATGCTGCTTTAAAAGAAAAAGACATCCTAAAAAACCTGTATGGTGGCTTAGGAGTTTGCATGTTTTCCCTGTGCATTGTGGGTTTCTTCCAAGTGCTCCAGTTACCTCCGACAATCCGAAGACATGAAGATTAGGCTAATTGGTGTCCCACAGTGATGTGTGTGTCCAGACTGTACCCTGCCTTGTGCCATATGTCTCCTGGAATACAGGGTAAAGTAGTATAGACGATGACGATAGACAAGAGTGAGAACTTGTATATTATGCTTGAATATAAGTTAATACATCCAGGATTCAATTTGTAATGAAATTCTGTTAGATTTTTTTTTTTTTTTTTTAATCAGACATATTTACTGACATGCTGGACTATTTATTCTTCGTTTTCCTACGTTTCGTTAATAACCCACAATGACTGCTGATAATGGTGGAGTGAGATTTAGCCCTTGCTTTATCTCTACCTAAAGAAGCAAGGGGCACTTCAGTCCTTTAATCTGTCCAGCTCTCCCACCTCCTCACTTGTGCACACTTCTCAAACACAAAAGCTCTAAAGCTTCAATTCTTATGCTTATACCAGCATCACTGTTAACACCAGCAAGCTTGTCATTTCAAAGACTGCTAGCTAGCCGAGCATCTGCCACAACTCAGTGCAACTGTACCGCACGTGTGGCTGCACCGGATTGTGAAAATGTGTTTGATGTTTGCTGTTTACACACATTCTACATTCAATTTCTCATTACTATGAATTTGCATCTCTCTGGAAAATGGCGGGTATGAAAAGAAGCCCCTACTCTGTTGCTTTTAGGAGCTAACAGCATGATCATTATGCTCTATGCTCAAGACTGCTAAAATATGGTTTTCTTACTAACTATTAATTTCCCTTCTCGTGACATGCGGTGTAGAAGACGACCACTATATTTTTCATAGAAATCATAAAAATACAGCAAACACCTCCATACAGTAGGACACTATGCATATCAATACAATAAAAGAATCATGTTAGAATAAATAATCAATAGAATGAAACGATTTCTAAAAGAACTACGAACATCAAAGCCATTTCCAGATATATTTATTTGATGTGCTTCATGATGAAATTTTCCTTTAAGGTCCAGAGCATGGGAAAAGCTTTGATGCTGCTGCTTTAGTGGGACTATAAATACACTGACTGGCCAAAAAAAGTCACCATTTGAGAAGGGTCAAATTACCGGGCTGCATCGAGCAAAGAAAACAGCTTTACAGATTTAAAATGACTGGAATTGGGCTCAGAACTGTTCGACTCATTATAAAAACCTGGAGGGATTGTGCAGCTCTCAACTTTGTAAAAGATCACTTAGTGAGGTTGCATCATAAAAATGGACAGTAAAAATCACAGCTATGTTTAATAGTAAAAAAGCTTAAAAAAAAAAAGCATCCCCCCCGCCCCCCACACACACACACACAATAAGAACTCACAGGATTGGAACTAAAGAGCTGTGTGGCCATAAGAAATCCTCTTGCTATTGAGACTAATCAAAAAAAGGCTTAAAAAAAAAAAAAAAAAAAACTCAATTTGCTAGGAAGCATAAAGATGTAATTGTAGAAAAGGTCATGTGGCCTAATGAATCCAGATCTACCCTATTCAAATTCTACCATATGCTGACCAACGTGCAGTGGAATACTTATTCCAGGGTGACTGCTGCGTCAGGGTAAGAAGCGATGCACCCCATCATGCATTGTGCCCACTGTACAAGCCTCTGGAAACAGTGTTACAGTAGGATCTGGGGTTGCTCTCGTTGGTCAGGTCTAGTCTCAACAACATTAGTTTGCAATAAAATGAAATCAGATGATGATCTGAATGTTCTGAATGACCAGGTTTTTCTTCCCCTGATGGCACTGGCATATTCCAGGGTCCTGCGAGAATAAGGGATCATTTTCACACATGAACTGGACACCACATTGTCTTTGTCATAATCAAAGCTAAAGGTGATCGAACAAAATATTAGCAAGTGCAACGATTTTTGCCCAGGCAGTTTATTTGCCATTTTGAAGCATATCATGCTATAATCATTATATTAGCATACTTGGTATTATATCATATATTATACGCTAATAAGCAAAAAAGGTAAATGGTACTACACCAGATACAGGATTAGTACCAACAGCTATTGTCATCATTTTCCTTCGAAAAGTATAAAGCTGCTTTTGTGTAAAGCTGCTTTGTGACAATGACCATTCTTAAAAGCAATATACAAATAAAATAAAATTGAATTGAATTGAATAATAAAACAACTTAAAAATAGAATAACAAGGATTAGGATTTATAACTTACTTTTTAATACAGTAATGTATCATCTGATTGAGGGACTGAGATCAGAACGCGATGCTAAATTTTGGCACCGAGTACTCTGGAGCAATTTATTATGCAAGGCGTGTGGATGTTCTAACATATACACCATACAGGTAGTTCATATTTTTAATCTAACTGGCAGGTGCATTTGATACATCTGTGAGAAAAACCCTGATCTCCGAGCATGCATCACTGCCATCTGCTGTTTTTCCTTTTTGCAATTCTCTGTGCATCCCCTGATAACATTTTCTTTCCTAGGACCATCTGTGGTGCTGCCACGACCCACCGCAACACCCACAAACTTACCCCCAGGAGATGAACCAGTCAATGTCACCATCACCGTCATGGCCTCAAGCTAGACTCACCATATGAACCGAAAGTTTTTATTTGATCTGACAGCGATATAGAAATTAACAGGAAGTAAAACGACACAAACTATTGCCTGGAGGATTTAGAATACTGGCAGGTCTGAAATGACTTCAAAAAGTTAACAATCATTTTTATTATACTCTTTGATTTTAGCTGAACAAAGTGGAAGTTGTCTACATTGGGAAAGTAAACATTTGTAAACAATAAAGTTATTATTTTCTGAACTTCCTTTAGTGCTATCATTTTTTCATGCCATTAAAAAGCTATTAAATCTGTTATTTCTTTATTTTTGTGATGTTATAGAAAATCAATAGCTCCTGAATCAATACGATCTGCATCTGATCCAATCAGAATCAAGCATGCATTAGCAAGTTGGTCCAAACACTACAATTAGGTTTTTACTAAATTAAAAAGCCATTAAAAATTTTTTTTTAAAAAATCAGTGAAAAATATCCGTTTTGAAAATAGTATTTATTCTGAGCTTTTTCCAACAGGAGCAGCAGGATAAAACTTGAAAACAAAACAAGAACAAAGTATTAAAAGTTCACAGTAAAAGAAGGGGAGATCAGGAACAAACAGCCGTTACAAACCTATATCTTTTCTCCTCTCTTATTCATGTTAATAAAATAGAAGCACTGGAAACTAGTGTAGCAAGAAAACAAAAACATGTAATATGCAGATTAGATTATAGTGGTTTACTTCATCATGTAAAAACTAAAGGAACCCTTTGGTTACTTATTATGTCCGACAGCTTTTGTTTGAGTTTAACGAATATGCACTTGAATTCCAAACCATCACCCTGAAAATGAAAAAGAAAAAGTTTAGAGTTTTCTTTAAAACAACAAAAGACAATAATCTTTGCATCTTCTTAAAAGTGTTACTCTGCTGCTTACCCTTGATAGGCGGAAATCTACAAGAATACGTTCCTCCATTTCCAGGAAGTGGATTTTGAAGATCAGTTTGTTGTGACGGCGATCCAATGTGGAAACCGTCGCCTTGAGAGAAAGAAAAAAAAAGAAAAGAAAAGCAGTGAAATCAAATGCCTTTAGAAATCAAACTATCATGAACTTACAGTACTTCTCCGTTATCTGTATAGTACCTGGTTGGTGCAGCTCTGTTTCCACGTGTAGCCCAGGTTAATACATGTGTCCCGCAGGGCCGTGCAGGACGCCTCTGCCTTCAGGGTAGTGAAGAATCTGGTCATTCTTCTCACCAGCCTCTGCCATGGGTTCTGTGGGATAAACAGTTCTGTCAGGGCAGCTCTGTAGGCATCAGTAAGGACTTGAAGCAGCAACAGCTGTAGAAATGGCTATAATGACCGGAATCAACTTTAAATTCACATCGTCAAATGAAAGCTATTAAGAAACAACTCTAATGCTTTGGAAAAAGCGCAGACTTTGTTGGATAAGATAATATCATTTGAATTTTTATGCATTAGAAAATAAGCTAATTTCCATGGAAGAGTTTGTATGATGTCAAGTGTTCCATTACAAGCAGAGTCTGAAGAATGGACTAAATTATAAACCACTTTGACCAAATGGCTCGGAGTCCACTGAAGGAAGAGTGTCGCTATGTAGCGTAAATCTAATTTTAACTCGACGTGCATTAACAGCTCGCCTGAAGCTCACATTTTGGTGACTATGTCAAATAGGTGCCTTTGCTCCAATAGAACCACACACCATGCTATGATGGCAGGATGTGTGGAGGCAAAAAGTTCAGCTCAGTTTAGCTTCCAGCTGCCCCTGCCGTGATTATTGCTTAACTTTCGCAAACAAATAAATCTAGATACAATGGCAAACAGAACAACGTTTCATCTTGAACTACTTAAGAGTCAAGTCTTGACAGATGACATGATTGTTCTGGTCATTTTTACTCCTGCCCACAAAAATGCCCAGTGTTTGCATGATGATATTTTCTAATCAATTTAATTGCTTCGTTTTCTCAAAATCTAAACAAATTACAGATTTCAACCACAGTGAGAGCATCAGCATGTTTAATCCAATTTAACTCCGATCACTTGTAACATTAACACCGATTATCGATTATACACCAGTAAACTGATCGTGACATGATCATGGGCACCCAAGGCTCATCTATGCCTGTGGGAACTAAAAGGTCAGCCTGTCTGATTTGATCCAAGAAGAACCAATGCTGCACGAAGTCAATGCTGGCCACTAGAACACCAAATCCTGCTGAGCACAGGGAAAGTGTCCAAGGCTGGCCTCCAAACTCCATGGATCCCAATCCGATCGAGCACTCATGCTAGTCAGCTAATCCATGGAGGCCCCACCCTGTAATCGCAGAGCACCCTAAGGATCCGCCGCCAACAATCTGGTACCAGACACCACAGCACACCCCAGAGGTCTTGGGGAGTCTTGCTCAAAGGGGGCAGAGCTGCCCAGGTGAACAGGTTCTATAGAGGTTCCCTAGAGCTGCCACAGTGTCATGCATAGTATTTCGTGCTGTACTGTTATAGCTGTATATTAATGGAGGAGAGTCAGTGATGCTGAAGAAAGATTTTTTTTTAAATATTTGAACTCAATACCTGCCTTCAGGGCTCATCCAGAAGCTCCGCCTCCAAATTCAAGGAAGCATCACTACCAACCTGGACTAGCTGTCCAATATTAATATAAAACCTGAATGAGCATGAACGCCCTTGTTGTTGATTAGCTGGAAAAGGGCTTATGAGGCACAATCGGTGCTGTAGAATTACACAGCTAGTCCTTTGTTTTTCAGTCCAAACGCAGAACTGACAGCCCGCGCACCACAATGAGATATTCACTGAATTTGCTCCTGCACACAATATTAAAAACTTTTTTTTTTTTTTTTTTAGTGTTCAGTCTCACTATACTCACTCAATACACTATTGTTCAACATCATTTCCTTTGGAAAATTGAAAAAGAGAGACAGTTCAGATTGAACCCTTACAAATAATCATAAAAACTAGATTTAAAATATTACACTATACAGGAATGATTGAACTGAGCCGAGCTTTACAGTTCAGAAATGTATTCGCTTAGGATTCAGGATGGAAAATAAAGAAGAGGAAACAAATTGAATCTGTGGTTTATCAGGTCTCTGTCTTAAAGTATTCGGTAGTGATTTGTTTTATTTTTTTTTTTATCTTTTTACATTTTTTAACTGAAATATATAAAAACCGTACTAAAGATCGCTTTTTAAAAACACCAGACAGCAGTAATGAGTAAATATGATGATGAAACCAAGAGCTGGTCTGGCTGGCTAGACTACATGTAGTCAGAAAGCATTTTCAAAACATCTTTATTATATGTGATCTGGAATTTGAAATATCTTTATAAAAATATGTTCAAATACATTATGCCATAAAGACGGCATTTATAAACTGACGCAAGGCTCAGGTTTAAGAGATGCATGTGTCGGAAGTAAATATGGGGTTTTGCCCATGTGTAAATAATTTTCAGTTTCTTATGAAAAGACAGATTGTCCATGAGGAATAAATGTATAATACTCTAGGGGAAACCAAATAAAATAAAAAATAAAAAAAAACATGGGAAAGGCTATGCAAATATTTGCAGCACCCTAAATCAACCGAATTAAACCGTAGGATTCAATAAAATGGTGTATGCTTGAAAGGTGAAACTGTGGGGGAAAACTCTCAGATGCCATATGCTTCTTGTTTTAAACAGCCTCAGAGAAATGCAGCATATGGTAAAGTGTTATTACCTGGCTAGCGCCTGGTGTGCCCAGCAGTTGGCTTCCTAATAGCATGTGATCAGGGCAGGCAGGCTGGGAAAAGCTGACCTGAGCGCCCTCGGTGTGTACCACGTCATCTCTGACCTCCCACAATCCCTGTGGTTCTGGCTGGGAGCTGGAAATCTGCATCCGCTCACCACTGGGGAAACAGCCGCGCACGTGATGCTTATTCTTTTGGACAGCTGGGTAAATAAGTGAATTGTGCTGTTTGTGTGCCTGAACCGCAGACCTGTTCGTTCGTGCTAGCCGAGAT
The DNA here is from genome assembly GCA_011419295.1 of Clarias macrocephalus. Taxonomy (NCBI): domain Eukaryota; kingdom Metazoa; phylum Chordata; class Actinopteri; order Siluriformes; family Clariidae; genus Clarias; species Clarias macrocephalus. The sequence continues at coordinate 41,290 of JAAGKR010006675.1, forward strand.
CTCTCCGAGTCAGACCGTAGCATCTTGGTCAGCGGGCCGTGGACCTCAGTCTGGCGTTTTCCCCCTGCAGTCAAAACAAAAGAAAGAACACGAGTCATCCTACTAAATGCTTTCGGTATCTTCCCTACATTAGACTCTCACTAGTGTAAAAAAAATTGTTAGCATGATTTTACTGCCAACTAATCCCATAAGAATATTATTATTACATTTGCAATATCCCTAAGATGAACTAGCGTCTCAACCAGGGTGCATTCCTGCCTTGCATCCAGCCTTAAAAA
>JAAGKR010006676.1:0-20000 GCA_011419295.1 Clarias macrocephalus
GCGAGCTTCTCGCACCTGTGTGTACGCAAGTCCGTACATGTAGATATTAAAAATCCCTTTGAACGGCTTCATTCGACTCCGTTTGATGTGTGTTTCAAAAGGCATATCTGAGTTCATTTCAACCTCTTTAGACTCTAGAGTCTGTTTCCTCACTGCTGCTTCTATTGCGGCTTTGTCATATTCAGTCTTCTAAAGCATGTCTCTTGAATTTAATGTCAGAATATACAGTTATAAGTAGGTAAAAGAGTGACCTGGACACTGGATCTGCAATACTAGACATAACCTGGACTGAATTTGGGATACTGGACATGACCTGGACACTGAATTTAGAATACTGGACATGACCTGGACTTGGAATATTGGACATGACCTGGACACTGAATTTGGAATAATGACCATGACCTGGACACTGAATTTGGAATATTGAACATGACCTGGACACTGAATTTGGAATATTGGACATGACCTGGACACTGAATTTGGAATACTGGACATGACCTGGACACCGAATTTGGAATACTGGACATGACCTGGACACCGAATTTGGAATACTGGACATGACCTGGACACCGAATTTGGAATACTGGACATGACCTGGACACTGGATTTGGAATATTGGACATGACCTGGACACTAGATTTAGAATATTGGACATGACCTGGACACCGAATTCGAAATACTGGACATGACCTGGACACTGGATTTAGAATATTGGACATGACCAGGACACCGAATTCGGAATACTGGACATGACCTGGACACTGAATTTGGAATGCTGGACATGACCTGGACATTGGATTTAGATTATTGGACATGACAACTCAAGTCTATCCACCGACTGTGTATGTGTGTGTGTGTGTGTGCATGCATGCATGTGTGTGTGTGTGTGTGTGTGTGTGTGTGTGTGTGTGTGTGTGTGTGTGTGTGTAAAGCATGTCTCTTGAATTTAATGCCAGAATATACAGTTATAAGTAGTTAAAAGTGTGTAGAGGGGACCGGGAAATGCTTAAGTGTGTTCAAGTATGGTGACTGTCATGATTTTGCACACCTGCCTATGTGTGAATGTGTGTGTTTGTCTGTGCAGAATGCTGTTGATGTGTATGTGTGCATGCACGTACAATGACCAAAAATGTGAGTCCTCAGGCAGTATTTGTGTTTGTGTTTGTGTGTGTGTGTGTGTGTGTGTGTGTGTGTGTGTGTGTGTGTGTGTGTGTGTGTGTGTGTGTATACACCATGACTGCAGGATGTCCTTATGAAATAAGGTGGAAAAAGCTGTTTCAGATATGAAAACAATGAGCAATGCCCCGGTGTTCTTCCCTGCCGTGTTCACATAATTACATGTTTTTCTTGTTATTCTGGTAAAGCGCTACTTCTAAACTAAACATGTGCGGCTCTTCGAATTGAATAGCACCGTGGTGCATTTTCCACAATTCATGTCCAAGCTCATTTGCCATGGAAATACCTTGTTTTCCAAAACACACACACACAAATATTTCTTTACCTTAATTCCATGTGGTCTATTCGCCTTTTTGCTGTTTAGTGTTTTATATGTCTACACAAGTCGAATTATCTTCTCTTAGTCTTGAGATTAAGATACAAGTGTGTGTGTGTGAGGGTGTGTACCATGACTGCAAGATGTCCAGTCCTCCCTCGTGCGGTCCTCCGTTGCCGGCGAGCTGCTGACGTCTCTTCCACTGGATCAGCTCGTCGTCGAGTATCACTGTTTGTTGTTTCCGTAACAATGCCAGTGTTTTCTGGTGCTTTTCTGCCAGACCCTGAATGCATACACACAGAAAAAACACGCTTCACCCATTAATACCATGAAACTATCCATCACTCGTAGTCACTTCCAGTAAATGTTTTATTCAGGTTGCTGTGGTTTTAGGGTCCGTCCCAGAAACACTGCATAAGAGATCGGAATACAACCTGAACAGATAATGTCTTTGGTTACTGAATGCTGGATCTGGACACTGGATCTGCAATACTAGACATGACCTGGATACTAAATTTGGAATACCGGACATGACCTGGATACTGGATTTGGAATACCGGACATGACCTGGACACTGGATTTGGAATACCGGACATGACCTAGACACTGGATCTGGGATACTGGACATGACCTGGACACTGGATCTGGGATACTGGACATGACCTGGACACTGGATCTGGGATACTGGACATGACCTGGACACTGGATCTGGGATACTGGACATGACCTGGACACTGGATCTGGGATACTGGACATGACCTGGACACTGGATCTGCGATACTGGACATGACCTGGACACTGGATCTGCAATACTGGACATGACCTGGATACTAAATTTGGAATACTGGACATGACCTGAACACTGGATTTAGAATATTGGACATAACCTGGACACTGGATTTGTAATATTGGACATGACCTGGACACTGAATTTGGAATACTGGACATGAGGTGGACACTGGATTTAGAATATTGGACATAACCTGGACACTGGATTTGTAATATTGGACATGACCTGGACACTGTATTTGTAATACTGGACATGACCTGGACACTGGATTTAGAATATTGGACATGACCAGGACACTGGACTTGTAATATTGGACATGACTAGTCAAGTCTATCAACCGACTGCGTATGTGTGTGTGTGTGTGTGCGCATGTGCGCGTATGCGTACATGGATGTGGGTGTGTGTATAGGCACAACATGACACAGGCTTTAATGCCAAGCAGTAGCGAAGCGTTATCAGCTAAAACAAACCTCTTGACTGGTCATAAAACACCGTCCTCTAGCCGTTGTTCTCACAGCAGTTCCTCATCTGTAGAAATTATCGCTATGTCTCATCTCATAAAACAGTCTTGACCTTAAAATAAACTCGGTGAGTCACTAAATGAGAACATTTGCCTGTTGTGTGAGCATGCGCTTGTATTTACCAGTCTGTATTTCTGCAGGGTGTTGGCTTCTCTGGTGAGCCAGGCTTCCACTGTGGCTCTCTTGCTGAGAAGGCTCGGCTCTCGGACCTGTCTGTCGGCGGGGGGCAGCGTGGCCAGACTTGACAGCTGAGCTACGAGAGACATATGCACACAACTCTAAGGTCAAACACGCACACACACTTACATTGCTCCAGGTTTGTTTGTTTTTTTCACAGAAATGATACAGGAAAAAAAAAAAAAAAATCTCAAATATGATTAGTCGGAAGCTGAGGATTAATTTTATAGACAATTGTCTGTCTATCTATCTATCCATCTATCTATATGTGTGTGTGTGTGTGTGTGTGTGTGTGTGTGTGTGTGTGTGTATGTACCCTGTATTCGTAGACTCTCCTGATACTGTATAATGAAGTACTCCTGGTTGTGCTGAAGCTTGCGCAAGTCGTTCTCTGTGTCCTGCGTCAGGATCCTGAGCTCCTCAAACGCCTGGTTTATCTGCTGGTACTTCTGCGACATGCTGTCCATCATCCCGCTCAACGGAGAGCTCGACTGTCAATCAGTGTGCGCAGACACACACACACATACAGACACACAAACACGCGCAGATCTGTTTTAACCACGGTGTTATGCGTATACGTGACTCTCGTCTGCGTATACGCTGCGAACGGAAAGACAGGCGTTTCCGCTCGAATGCTATGTCGATTGCACTTACAGAACTCAAACAAGTGAAAAAAGCAAAACAAACAATAAACTTACTGGCCCAATTTACACTGCTCTACCGTGTTACGCAATTGTGAAACCCCGGAGGCTTCCTCTTTCACAATCACAATCAGAATTTCATAAAGAATATTTTTGTGTGTGTGATTGTGTGTGCGTGTGTGTGTGTGGGCTTTACTCACGTTAGTGGCTTCCCTGACGAGTCTCTGCTCCGTGTAGAGAATGTGCTTGATGCATCTCACCAGCTCCAGCGGACATCGGTCGTATGTGCTCTGAAATACACCATGTTTCATCATGTCTGTCGTCATAACGAGTGCCTTCTCACGTATCCGGCACAGATCATCATCATCATAATCACCATCATCCTGACCGCTCTGCTCCTGTGCTGCACCTCCGTCTAGTCCGGGTGCAGGAAGACGCCTTGCCTAGATACTGCTTTGTGTGTGTGTGTGTGTGTGTGTGTGTGTTTATGCTTTGTGTGCTTTCGCTCTGAGGCACACATACAACAAATAAGGGTTGCGCGTGTATGTATGCATGTGTGTGTGTGTGTGTTTACCTTTAACTGTGAAGCGTAGTGGCCTAATTTTATCTTGAGCAGAAAGCCATCCTCTCCCATTTGATGTTCTGCCTTTTTCTGTAGTTCCTGAATTAGACTGTCCAGCAAGCGCTTAGCTTTAAATTCCTCCTGCGGGTTCTCCAGATCGATGGCGTCCCTGACGGGCAACCAAGAAAGACGTTCAGGATGTTAATTAGCACCGAAGATTCCATCAAGACTTATTCCGGCATCAAGACCGAGGCACGTACCAGAGTTGGCCCTCTATCCACTGGGACAGGTAGTGTCGCACCTCTATGGGGAAATGCTGGCCGTAGAGAGACTGCATCTGGTGCAGGGCGTCACCCTGCAGCTGCTGGGCCTGGATCCACACTGCCATCTGAAAGAGCAGAGATCGAACGTTCTTCGTGTAAATGTCTTCACTATCTTCGCTCGTTCATACAGCACGACCGGTTCCGCTAATACAAATGTGCCGCGGCGCTTTATGACCCCGTGCCTGAGCGAGAAAGTAAAACACCCAGATTGCATTTTTTTTCTTTTTTTATACGGGTTTTCCAGAAATTGCGCCACCATGGCGACCATCGTAAAACAGCCTAACTTGAAACACAGCAAACAGTGCTTGTGTGTGTCTAAATATAGATATACAGAAGTACAACTATACAGTAGATGTCCAACTTCTATATATTATATATGTTTATTATTATGCATTAAAAAAATGCAAACATTACTTAACTAAACATCAATAAATAAAAATAATACAGCAGAATATTTGCATGCCTTTAAAGAAAGCAAGATATCACATGACAGACCAGTTTTCAGATGGAAGGCAAAAAAAAAAAAAAAAAAAAAAAAGAAAGAACGAACGAAAAAAAAAAAAAACCTAATATTAGGAGCGAGTGTGACAAAGTTACCAGAAGAGCTCTGGCATGTTCTGTTTTTCCTCTTTGAAACCGCACAAATCTGTATCGAACACCACTTACAATTTTCAAGCAACGAGTTTTCACACCAAATATTGACTGGGTTTATTTTAATACTCTTTATTAGTGCGTAAGTTTCTTTTATCTAGAAATGTTTGTAATGTTTTTCTTTGCTTATGCTGACATTTTTGTAAGTAAAACTGCTGGTAGGTTTTACTGAGCCTGCTGGAGGACACTGCGATCGATCCATGAAATCACCTGCGGAAAGACTTTAAATCTCGAGTCTCCTCAAGAGGTTCTTTAAGATATTAATCATTTCTCCATGAAGACGCCCTAATGATGACTTCAGTATGAAGACTTCAGATTTTTAGGGCTTTGCTGGGTCCCCACTACTGTAGATCTCTAGTTTATATGGGTCTAAAGACGTCTTTCCGTCCTCTCTTTGCCCACATGGTTGACGTCGCTTGCAAGGTTTATCTCGTTTATATCGTCTGCATGTATTCTGGTATATCTTGGACTTATCTTACTACAGTATGATCATAATTTACAGTACCAGTCAAAAGTTTGTATTTATTTTCTACATTCTAGGTTTAAAAAACAACAACAACAAAAAACTTTTATAAAATTTATAAATGCCATTTAGGTCAATTTAAGTAAATAAATTAGGTAATTAAGTAACAACAACAACAACAGTCAGTTGTTGACCAGCTGTTTTGCAGGTGTTTTTGCAGGGACATTATTGTCAAGTGCTTTTCCAAAACCCATCAAGCACCATGATGATGAAACCGTCTCTCATGGAGACCTTCCCAGGAAAGCAAGACCAAAACCTACCTCTGCTGCAGAGGAGACGTTCATTTAGAGTCACCAGCCTCAGAAATCACCAATTAACAACCAGCACCTCAGATTAGAGCCGTTATGAAGCTTTACAGAGCAGAAGTAGGGGACACATCTCAATATCAACTATTCAAATGTGATTCTTGCAATTTTTGGACGTGTGCACCCAGACTTTTGATTGGTATTCTCCTGTACCTTGCATTACCCCACAGCTTCAGTGTTTCCTTGCATCGACACGCCTGTTATACAAGCATGTGTCCTTTAAGGCTGCGTCGCAGTGAAGGAGAGCTGCCAGTCATCAATTCAGCTCCTGCACCGTCGCCCCCTGCCACTCATCCATTTTCCGCATATTACTGCTGTACTTCTGCTTTTCTTTTTCTTTTCTTTTTTTTTCTTCTTTTCTTTACACTGACATGGAAACGCGCTTTCCTGTGTCAAACAAAGGGCTGGCCTGCAACATGCGAAGGGGATTCTTTTTTTAAACTATTTTTAAGATTGCTGCTAAAATGGTTACCCAAAGAACAGGAAGTCAGGAGCATGAACATAATTTCCAGTTGAATTCTGTAGAAAGCGAATTAGTAATCCTTAAAGCCTCGGAGCGGCAATAGCTGAAAGAGCGAGGGCGCACGTGGCGGGCCCTGTGAGGACAGGATACAGCGTGGCGTCGACGGGAAATGTTTGAAAAATACCAAAGAAATATAGACGGTGAATCTACGTACCGCGTCCTGGCGACAGCGTCAGCGGATTAATAAAGAAAAAAAGAGGTCGAGAGATGAGATCAATTAAAAGTGATTCATTCCTTCTTTCTAAATCTTCATTCGAGTCCAGTACACACACACACACACGGAAACATGTGCACACAGACTTCTGTATCAACCAGCTGAAATACACAATCTCGATAAAAACAACAGATGGTTAGTGTAGATTAAAAAAAAAGAAAAAAAAAAAAAAAAGATGTTGTGGTGCCAGAATTTTCAACGTGTCCGGTGTATCTCCTTGCGGTAATACCAGCTTATGCTGCATTTAAGTGCGTGTGTCTGTAGGAGGGAGACCTTCTGCTGATCATATTTCTTTGCCTGCTGATAGCTATCAGGACGTCTCTCTCTGTGACCGTCCCGGAGTCTGTCAACAGCCGCGAAACACTCTGAGAATCAGAGGATCGCTCGTTTTGAGAGCGATAACTGGATAAGGCTCATCAAAAAAAAATTTAAATAAATAAATAATAATTCAGTTCCACTGGTGTCAGGAACAAAGTGCCGTTTTTTCCCTTTTAGGCGAAGGGTCCGAAGCGCTATTGTTTTGCTAGCTGTTTGTCTGGGGAAATACTGTATACATGGTGGCCCACTAAGGAAAGGTCACACAGGTGCTGGGCCTCACTGGTATGCCTGGACTATAAAACATGAAAAGGGTAACAGGAATGATGAAAAAAAAAAATAGAAAATGTGATTTTTCGTGAAATATGTGTGTGTCACAACGTGAAATGTGACACACACACACACACACATATACAGTATACAGTATATATGAAAGTGCCTCACATCTGATCTTAATAACATCAGAGTTGTACATTCAGACAGCTATTAAAAATCATATGATTTTATGATCGGAATTAAAAGAATGTAAAGCATATATATTGTATATATATATATATATATATATATATATATATATATATATATATATATATATATTGTATGGAAAGAAAAAAAAGAGGTGACAACCTGAGGAGGAAACCCACCGAGCAAGGTGAGAACAAGCAAACTCTACACATACAGACCAAAGGCAGAAATCAATTGAGAAATTATTCATATTTGAATTGATAATTTCTTGGTTACCATGAAGAGAAAGTATTTGAACACTAGAAGGTTTGCACTGGTCATTCACATGGAATTATTATAAATAATATTGAGTATTTCTTGCATTGCACTCTCCTCAAACATCATTCCAGCTATTTCGTTGGTTTTGTCATTCTTTCTACACACATGAAGTTACCGACATTAAGTTTAAATACTGGCCTTACGAAGAGGAATTTTTGCGAAAGTCTGGATCTGGTACGATCTAAGTTTTTGTTAAGAGAGAAGGACAAACCTAACAAACTGGTGACCGCTAGCCCAATGAGACTAATAACTGCCCAGAGGTCCACATACAGTACAGTGCAGTATGTCCATTAGACTTGGACTCCTGTGCTACCGATTTTCTCCGCCCCTTCTGTATCTTTTGCCTCCCACATCCTTCCACAAATTCTACCCCATTAATCGCTCCATATTCATGCCAACTGTGCATAATTGACTTTTCTCAGAATGTATAATGACCAACACATTTTAGAAAGTTTAACTCGGTTGGATTTCTTTAATTTGTACTTTTTTCCAAAGGAATATAGTCCTACATTATAGAAAGTTTGGTAAGTATCCAAAAGCTCTTGCCTGGCTACTGGACGTACTTGACCACATTTTCTTCTTAACAGTCTACTGTACATCACGTACTTCATCACAGGACCCTGACAAGCCCAGCGTCTGTGGACTGTCTCTGTTACCTTTCATGTTTGTGTTATGATGTAATAGCTAAACCGGCCGAAGTCCCTGCTCGGTCATTATGTAGAACATTGTAAACCAGTGTAGATAAGAGTATACCTGATTGTAGGTTTTGTCGGTCTTTCAAACTGTAGGCTTAATGCTGGGTGTAATGTCAGTGGAACTTTTACTGCTGTGACTCGTCTAGCGCTCTGGATTTGATAGAACCTTGCGACTCCCTAAAAATCAGTTGGATGGTTCAACATACTGTGGATGCAATAAAGATTGTTGTTTATTGTTGTACATTAATACCCTAAAGATCAGCTGGAGGATTCCACATAGATACACTAAAGATAAATTGGCTGGTCCTATTGGACAACCTAAAGATCATTTGGATGATTCCACATGGATACCCTAAAGTTTGTTGTGGATGGTTCCACGTACTGTAGATGCAATAAAGCTAGCTGTGGATTGTTCTACATTAATACCATAAATATCAGTTGGATGAGTCCACATAAATACACAAAAGATAAGTTGGATTGTTCCACATCAATACCTTAAAGATGATTTGGATGGTTCCACATACAGTAGATACACTAAAGATAAGTTGGCTGGTCCCATTGGACAACCTAATGATCATTTGGATGATTCCACAGATGGATACCCTAAAGTTTGTTGTGGATGGTTCCACATAAAAACCCTAAAGATCAGTTGGATGGTTCCAAATACTGTAGATACACTAAGGATTGTTGTGGATGGTTCCACATGGATAACCTAAATATCAGTTGGATGGTTCCACATGAATACCCTAAAGATTAGTTGGATGGTTCCAAATACTGTAGATGCAATAAAGACAGTTGTGGATTGTTCTACATTAATACCCTAAATATCAGTTGGATGAGTCCACATAGATAAACTAAAGAGAAGTTGGATTGTTCCACATCAATACCCTAAAAGTCAGTTGGATGGTTCCAAATACTGTAGATACACTAAGGATTGTTGTGGATGGTTCCACATGGATACCCTAAAGTTTGTTGTGGATGGTTCCACATAGCTACCTTAAATTTTGTTGTAGATGGTTCCACATAGATACCCTAAAGAGCACTTGGATGGTTTCACATGGATACAAAGATCATGCATAAAGATCAGATGCATGATCCACACAGATAAACTAAAGATCAGTTGGATGGTTCCACATACAGTAGATACACCAAGCATCAGTTGGATGATTCCACATAGATACACTAGAGATAAGTTGGACGGTTCCACATGAATAACCTAAAGATCATTTGAATGGTTCTACATGGATACCTCTTAGATGTTTGTGGATGATTCCACATCGATACCCTAAAGATAAGTGAGATGGTTCCATATGGACTCCCTGAACATGAGTTAGATGGTTCCAAACAGATATCCTGAAGATCATTCGGATGGTTCCACACAGTGAATACCCTAAAGTTTGTTTTGAATGGTTCCACACAGATACACAAAAGACAATTTGGATGATTCCACATGGATAACCTAAAGGTAAGTTGGTTCACATGTAGTACTCTCTGACTGAACAGTACAGTAATTCTTCTCAAGGTTTCTCACTCATTTCACTTCGGGGAGATTTCTCTTGAGGAATCTACGAGTAGCTGCAGATAATCAGCAGCCAATCCACTTTGCTCTGGGGAACACACGATTTCCCTGTGAAGTGCACCGCTTGGATTTGTCACCTTGGCGCTGCGCTCAAAGCTCACTCAGATGTAATCTTGACCCAGATTCAATTGACCTTTTCATAGAAACGAGCTTTTATAGATACAGAATAGACTAGGTATGCAAATTATATTAAAGTTCATAACGCTAGGTTTTCAAACCTGTCTATGAAAAAGAAAGTGCCCTGCTCAGAATTTCTTCAAATCTCAGTTCATCACATGACATTACATCAACATGGATGTTCACAGGATTAAGAGTAACAGTTCACTGTTTCTAGGAACTAAATATACATCAGTCACCCCAGTTACCCAGCTAGATTAATGCTTACAAAAGAGAAACGCGAAGGTCAAAAACGACATAATTCTGACTCGGGTGAGGCGAAAGCAGCTTACGTGTGTAAACGCATCTTGGTGACGTACCGCTGCCTAAATCGCACTTAATGATTGAAGGCTGGACTTTGGATTCCTTTTACTGAATGAAAATCATTAGTCCGTGATGCCCCTGTCCAATATTAAGTGAGCGCTAATCACCGTTTTCCTGACAGTTAGCAAAAAAAGCTAATTATGCTTGGAGCGAGTAGGAAAAGATTGCTGCTGGCCTGACAAAGAGACTTTGAAATACGTTCATTCATCAAATCAATCAAATTAAGCGAAAAATAAAATAAAATAATGAGGGTTTTAGCGTGCGCTCTGACGTTTTGTACAGTGAATTTATTGTCTCGCGTTTGTGGACCAGGAGGTTATTTTTTTTCCTACCGCCGAAACATGCATTCAATCTGACGTTTCTCTCTATACTGTCCACACGACGTCAGTTTGTGCAGTGAGACTGGAAGTTAATCACAAAGTTCATTAGATAGGTAGCAGGCAAACCAGGACTTTTGATTGTGGCACATTGCTGAGAGTAAAATCTACGCTTAATTCTCGGAATAATCCCGGCTACACTAATGCACTTATCTCGCTGTTTCACTAGTGCTTGAAAAAGGTTTTCTCTGTACGCCGGAGCCATGATCGCACTGCCTGCTTCACGTCCGAAACCCCGGCCTCCCAGGAACTCCTTCAATGGCCCAAACGTGTGGAAATGGCACGACGCGAGGTCAGGACTGTGCAGGGATGTGGCGATGACCCCCAGCGGTGTTTGTGAACGATTCCGCAAGATGGCGGAAGGTTATCCGTTGATTCTGGAGGATCAGGCGTCCCACTGGGCTGAATGGTCACAGGAACGACTGCAGCGGGCTCTGACCATAGGCTCCTCATTCATTGAATTTACCCAATTCAAATGTTTCACTGCAGCTAGGAGTCTCATCGCTGTACCTTGCTCGAAGTCTTGTGTAAATGTCAATTGACTTTCCGCTCTCATTCACCAGAAATTTCCACCACAAGTCCCGGTTTGACTCGAACGGCCCTTGTTCTCATCGTCAGTAGTAACATTATTATCGATATTATTTTTAGATTGATCGTTATTTCTTATAGTTCTATTAGTATATTGAGTATACTTGCTATAACATTAATAGTATAGTTTTTGATTATGCAATTAACAAAAATAGTTTAAACATCAAACTTCAATCACAAAAAGTCAGAAGAAAACAAAGAACAGGAACAAATACAAACAGACGAGTTAGCAAATTATTTAGCAAAAAAAAAAAAACAAGTGAACACACACACACACACACACACACACACACACACACACACACACACACACACACACACACACACACTCCAGGACAAAAAAACCAATCCACGTCAACGATGTTTCACTTGAGATGTGACGGAAAGCCGTTTCAGCGCGTACGTCGCGCGTCACACCGAAACCGCTGACGTGAACTTGGAACTGGAAGTGGAACGCCTCAGCTTCATGACGGTTCTGTTTGATAACGATTCTTTTTATTAATTTTTCCCCCCCCCCCCGCCACTAGTGCTTTCACCCTCGACGTCAATGCGCCGGTCCAGAGAAATAAATAACTCCACTCGACTCAGACACACGCTCTTTCATTCAAAAAGGAAACTAGCAAATATGGCCGCCTAAAGCAGGAACGTAACCGCATGCATAGCTCCGCCTCTTCCTGACCTGTATCACCACGATACACAATACACACACACACACACACACACACACACACATATAAATACATATAGACGATTTCCTAGCAATACTACCACTCCTACACATAAAACACAAACCACCGATTTCCAGTAACCACACAGACACACACACACACACACACATGCTCGCAGGTATGTGCGTGTTATTTGTATGACAACACAGACATGTGAACCGTAAATTTCCAGTTAACTAACCACACAGAAGAGCAGCCGTTTCCAGTCGACGCTGCTTTGTTGTGGGCTGCGGTGGTCTGGTAGCTGAACCGGCTCTCCGTGCAGAAAAAAACCCGCGGGCTCAGGGCTGCCCGGCTATTTAACTTCATCTTACTATCACTTTCTGTTTGACTCAAGTGCTTCGGTGTTTCTTCTTATATCCTTTTTTTTTTTCGGCTGTTCCATATAGTATATATGCCTAAACGCCGCACACACACACACACACACACACACACACACACACACACACACACACACACACACACACACACACACACACGCACACAAGTGCTGACTTACCACTCGTCCTCAGTCCTGTGTTACCATGTACGGGGAGCGACTGAAGAGAAGCTCAGTGAAACCTGAAAGAAAGAAGGAGAAAAAAGATAGAAAGAGGAAAAGAGAGAGAGAGAGAGAGAGAGAGAGAGGGAGGAAAAAAAGTCATCAGTTGGGTCTGACTTAACCGCAGATCCTCTAATGTCTAGACACGCACATACTGTGTATACGAAACACACACATGTATGCACAACACACAACAGCACACAACACAGACCCACAGATTTGAGAATGAGAATCTGTGCACACATCAGGGTCACACCAGACAGTGTCACTTTTACTTCCTGTCTCTCGTCTTCCTCTCTCTCTCTCTCTCTCTCTCAGTCGTTTTCTCATCCTTGCTAAAGTGAATCCAATATAAAATTGCACAAGATGCGTGCGGCGAGAAAGATAAATAGAAATAAAGAAGTTCATATTCAGTACATTGTGTAAAAGGTTTTAACGAGTCGGTGTGTAATGAAGCCTCGACCGGCTCGCGCCGGCTAAATGCGCAGCGTAGCTAATTCTGTGTTAAAGGCTAATCAAATATGAACCGAGCACACCTGTAAAGCTCGGCCTTGTTGGAACAAGGTGTTTGTTTAAAATGTAGCCTTTCGCCTTTAGCGGGGAAAAAAATGAGAAAAAATAAACATTCAGGATTTAATTGACAAATCAGACATCAGGTTCGAAAACAATTACACGGGGACCGGCGTTATCTCACAGCTCTAGTGTCTGCGGTTCGTTCCTGACCTCGGGTTACTCTCACACACCTTCCCCATGTATATTATATATACACAGGGGTTGGACAATGAACCTGAAACGTCTGGTTTTAGACCACAATAATTCATTAGTATGGTGTAGGGCCTCCTTTTGTGGCCAATACAGCATCAATTCATCTTGGGAATGACAGAGACAAGTCTTTTTGAGCCGTTCTTTTTGCAGAATAGTGTCCAGGTCACTAAGTGATGCTGGTGGAGGAAAATGTTTCCTGACTCGCTCCTCCAAAACACCCCAAAGTGTCTCATAATGTTTAGATCTGGTGACTGTGCAGGCCATGGGAGATGTTCATCTTCACTTTCATGTTCATCAAACCACTCCACCAGTCTTGCTGTGTGTATTGGTGCATTATCATCCTGAAACACGGCACCGCCTTCCGGATACAATGTTTGAACCACTGGGTGCACATGGTCCTCCAGAATGGTTCGGTAGTCCTTGGCAGTGACGCGCCCATCTAGCACAAGTATTGGGCCTCGGGAATGCCATGATATTGCAGCCCAAACCATCACTGATTTACCCCCATGCTTCACTCTGGGCATGCAACAGTCTGGGTGGTACAGTTGCTTCTTTGGGGCTTCTCCACACCGTAACTCCCAGATGTGGGAAAGACAGTGAAGGTGGACTCATCAGAGAACAATACATGTTTCACATTGTCCACAGCCCAAGAGTTTCACTGCTGGCACCATTGAAATCGATGTCTGGCATTGGCACGATTGACCAAAGGTTTGGCTATAGCAGCCCGGCCATGTACATTGACGCTGTGGAGCTCCTGATGAACAGATTTGGTGGAAACAGGAGAGTTGAGGTGCACATTTAATTCTGCAGTGAGTTGGGCAGCTGTGGTTTTATATTTTAGCACCCAGACATCCCTTTCAAAGCTTCCTCTTGCATCCATAGTTACTCCTGTTGGATGTGGTGCGTCCTTCTTGGTGGTATGCTGACATTACCCTGGATACCGTGGCTCTTGATACATCACAAAGACTTGCTGTCTTGGTCACAGATGTGCCACCAACAATTCGACTCTTACACGTCACCCATGATGTTGTGTGCATTGCAATATTTTAGGCAGAACTGTGCTATTACTCTGCTAATGAAACCTTCACACTCTGCTCTTACTGGTGGAATGTGCAACCAACGAAGACTGGCCACCAGGCTGGTCAAATTTAGCCATAAAACCTCCAACACTAAATTGGCCAGTGTTTCAGTTTCATTGTCCAACCCCCTGTATATATAATTTCAGGTCCATGAAGTTCCTCTGAAACCCCCAAAAACTTGTTGTCAACATTCCGATTCTTCCCAAATCGAACCTGGCTGGGGATCGAACCCGGACCCTGGAGGTGCAGGGCGACAGTGCTAACCTACGCATGTTTAACACTGAAAATAAAAGTACGTTACACCATTGGCGGTGCAAGCAAAAGTATGTACTGTATCCCGCTTATGATTTGCAAAAAAGAATAGACATAAACAAGCATAAACAGATGAAAAATTAAGGATCATCATTACCTGTGACGAGACACGGATTCATCGCTACGAGCCCGAGAGAAAACGTCAGAGAATAAAACGGAGGGTGTACCCGGTGCCGTTATTTATCGGAGACTTTTGAGCATTTTGTCGCAAAGAAGTGCGTATGAATGGATAGAGAAGTTCGAGGATGGTGACAAGAAGGTTCGCTTTGAGGTGTTCCTGATCTCGCTCCATCGGACTTTCCCCTGTTTGGTCTCCCTGAAAACAGCCCTACGAGGATGAAGGTCCCCTTCGCAGCTCCGCCTAAAACGTTTTTTTTTTTTTAAACGAGGGAATACGGAGGCTTGTTGACGATATGGACGAAGTGCATCGAAAAAGCAAGGAGATTATGTACAGTAGATCGAAGAATGATGCATTCGTCGCTTTTTCTGAGAGGTCATGAAGATACAGCCGGAGTGCGGATAATTTTTGACTCACCCTCGCATATGAAACCTTTGAGCATCGAGATTAATTATGACATAAAACACAGTGTATAATGTTCAAATAATAATAAGCTTGACATGGTCAAGTCTTTTAGACCGTTCCTCTGTTTTTCTTCCTGAAACATCTGGATTCGGGATTTCTGTGAATAACAGGATCACGGCGATTTGCATAACCAACCGTTAGAGAGAAAATCGCTGTGGTAACTGTGGATGCTTCTGTTTGTGCTTTTGTGGTCGATGGTGACAGTTGACAAAGCGGAGTGAGAACACACTTACACACTTCGATCATGACCTCACTGATGCTAGGATTAGGACTAAAGGCCAGCCTTATGTAATCGAGAATGAGACTGTGTGTGAGTGTGTGTGTGTGTGTGAGAGAGAGAGAGAGAGAGAGAGAGAGAGAGCTAGGCCAAGAGTGATCTGTGCATCCGTGCGTGTGCGTGTGTGTGTGTGTGTGTGTGTTAAGTTGTACAAAGACAAGAGCTCATGTGACAACCGGAACAGAAGTGTAAAATGTGAGCGGAAGTGAGAGCGATGTACTGTATGTCTGAGGACAAACCTGAGGAAAAAAAATAAAATTTACCCCCACCACACACACACACACACACACACACACACACACACACACACACACACACACAGACTTTAAACCACAAACCATTTTCAAACACACACATGCACAGTCCCCCACTGGCTCTGTGCGCGCGCACACACACACACACACACACACACACACACACACACACACACACAGATGTTCTTTTCTCTCTCTCTCTCTCTCTCTTATACACAGCACACAAATCAAACAGTATTTATGAGCAGTGACTATACAAAGGTCCCTGCAGACAACTAATCTCTCACACACACACACACACACACACACACACACACACACACACACACACACACACACAATTCATTATAGATTAACAAAGTTTTAGGCTTAATGTTTAGTGACCCTAAGAGAAAAAGACAGAGAGAGACAATACCAGAGAGCGAATTATCGGAGAGAGACCGAAAAACCTGTAAAAGAGACAGAAAAACAAAGAAGAGGGAGAGAAGGAGGGAAGGAGAATGTGACGGCATGAGATTGAAGGAAAGAAGACTAAAGCGACGAGACTGAGATGACATGACAGAGAGGCCGAGACAGAAGGAGTCCGAAAAAACAGAGAAAAATGTCGAGAGAGACAGAGAAAGAGACGAAAGGAGAGGAATGAAGAGAGAGAGATGAATAGGTGAGAGAGACACAGGAGAAAAACAAAGGAGAGAGGGAACTAGAGATGGAACGAGAGAGACAAAAAGACCAAGACATTGTAAGGTGGAGAAATAGAAGGAGACAGAAATAGAGAGAGAGACAGAAAAACAGAAATGTACACAAAAAAAAGGGAAGAACAGAGAGAGAGAGAGAGAGAGAGACAGGGAGAGGGACAAGGACAGACAGACAGACAGACAGTCACGTCAATAAACCTGATTAAACTAAACTGCAATTAACTGAACCGAGAGAGGTGCGGTGAGAAGAGAAACTGAGAGACAGATGGATCCTCATCATCGTTCTTCCTCTCTCGCTTCTCTGGCACACAGGGAAACATGGAAAAGGCAGAAGAACAGGACAATCGATGCTAGGACACTTGTTTTCTCTGTCTGATAAATCAATGTGTTTTTCTCCTTCATGAGTAAAAAAAAACTTTTCCCTCTTGCCCCGCCTGTGCAAAATGAAAAGCAGCAAAAGAAAAGAAAGAAAAGAAAAGGAGACACAAACACACGCACGGACACACAGGTCAGAAAGGGGAAACGCATAACACAGTAAAGTCTGATCACGACATTCACACACACACACACACACACACACACACACACACACACACACACACGCACGTTTCCTGTAACGAATCGCTCCTTTCCGCACATGCCGTGATCTCCTCTATGGCGAAAGCCGCTTTCTTTTGTTTTGGTCACGTGGACTTGTGTAGGTTTTTCTCCTGACATGAGCAGAGTCATGAAACCATTCCGTCTCACTGATGATCGGTTAGAAGCTTTTCTACATCTAAAATGAAACTGAGATGGATCTGATCTCTTAAACCAGTGGGAGGCCACTACATTAGGTACACCTGTTCAGGCCAGTCACAGGTCGGCTACTCAATGGTTTTAGGCGTGTAGGCACGGTCAAGACGATCTACTGAAGATCAAAACCAGCATCAGAATGAAGAAGAAAGGTGATTTAGGTAACTTTAGGTGACATTTAAGTGGGATGATGTGGAACGCCAGATTCGCATCATGGAGGTGCAGCCCATGTGACATGACATGACATGACATGACACGACACAACATGCGTGATGCTGTCATGTCAACATGGACCAGAATCTCTAAGCCTAGAGTCTAAGGAATGTTTCCGGCACCGTGATGCATCTATGCGCAAACCATTGGCAGTTATTAGCAAGGTGTACCTAATAAAGTGGCCGATGGCTGCATTTGAATGAAAACGCGCCAAGCTCTGACCACTTAGACACTTAATCATTGTAAGATGAACTGTTGAGAACATTGTAAGATGAGTCCTCCACTATTATGCTAATGAAGAAAGCTCTCGCTTCAGTATATCAGCAGATACAGAAGCTTTTTGCCGCATCTTTCATTTTACTGTATCTCTCATTCCCTTAGGTTACTTTCACACTAGGCACGATTGCTTCTCCCTCTCCACAACCCTACATGTACTGTACACGCAGGAATTCTGTTTACGCAATAATCTTCCTTCCCGCCAGTCTTCGGCCCCAACCTCCAGACCACTAGGGGGCAGTACTGCACCAAAAGATCATAAGTCCTAAAGAAGAAGAGGTGCGTTCTGCGTTCTGATTGGCCTGAAGTAACCCTTAACAGCCACGTTAAGTGTGATTCCAAACCGCAGGCAGCGAAACTGCTCAGTTCAACGTGTCTTCATTTCACCGGAGAAGAGAATAAAAAATTTCCCATCAGTCACTGCGTCTCGCTGAAGCGTGAAAAAGAACGGAGCTTGAAAAAAGATTAATTTATTTATGATCATTATTATTATCGAGGACTATATCATACTAATAGGGCACTAATCATTTTATTTACATTTAATGTAATCAGTTTTAGTTTGTATAAATATTCACGATATTATACACTCGGCAGTGAGAAATTTTCCGCAGCAGCAGCAACAGGTATCTATGGTGTCTATGTTACCATGGTAACATCGCTGGTGACATCACAGGGTGTTCCGAATGGTGGCGGGATGCGCCCTTAACCAACATTCCGACATGAATTCTCGCTCCGTGTGTTTATCCTCGCTTGTGTGTGATTTTTTATTTATTTTTTTGCCGAATATGGATTACCCGTGTTTGTTTTTGCTGCTTGGGTTACGACCCCAGAGATGGACTACGACTCTGGTTATCGGATTGTCCATAACAATACAAACAAAACACTGAGTATACGTGCTCGCGTCCTGCCTCGTCAGCCAGTAAGGTACCATTTATTTTCGGACGTGAGCGATCGGATACAAAGTTCGTAGGAGGAAGAAAGATTGAATAAATAAATAAATAAATAAATAAATATAAGTATTATATACGTGGGGCAGCACGGTGGCTTAGTGGTTAGCGCTGTCGCCTTGCACCTCCAGGGTCCGGGTTCGATTCCCGCCTCTGTGTGCATGGAGGGTTTCATCTGGGTTCTCAGGTTTCCTCCCAAAGACCTGCATATTAGGCATAGAACTGGCGTTCCCAAATTGCCCATAGTGTTTGTGATTGAGGATGTGTGCCCTGTCCAGGGTGTACCCCGCCTCGTGCCCTAAGAACAGACTTCAAGCCACCCGTGACCCTGTATAGAGGATTAAGCAGTATAGATATATACAGTGAGCATGTGAGGCGGTAAAATGTTGCAATTCCTTCCTAATCCTATAGGTGGTGTTTAGAATTAAGTTTGTTTAGAATTGTAATGAAATCTGAAAAAAAAAAAATCTGATATTTATGATACGCAATACGAATCGCTTCGACACCCATCGTATCGGATTTCCAGGACGAATAGCGCCAGCACAAGTGTTACTGATATAACTACTGTCGTTCTGAACTGGAATGATGTAGCTGAGGTTGAGGAAATGTGTGTGTCAGAGGCGAAAATACACACACACACACACACACACACACACACACACACACACACACACTGCGAGAACACTCCCTCCGGGGATTTCCTAGTGTTTTGCAGTTTTCCTGGCGGCATAGTGGTGGAGTTCATGTTTATTGATAATCATAAATATTAAAAATAACTCTGCTTGTTTATCTCACACCCACGTCATGTTGAAATCAAAATACTGTACGGATACGGACATTTTTTGACTTTTTTTTTAGTTTTCCTCAAAACAATGACGTTTCCTCCGAACGGTCTGATCTCTGTGTTGTTTAAACAACGTATCGTGCCGTATACGACAAATTCTTTTCTGGACTGCACAAAAAAAATGAAGGGAATGTTTAGTCCCAGTTTGACTCGAA
>JAAGKR010006676.1:29983-41564 GCA_011419295.1 Clarias macrocephalus
CTTATTATTCTTATTTCCATCGTCATAAAAGTGTCAATTTACGTCTCAATACATTTAGCCACTACTGTACAGTTACAGTATACCATTTATCATCCATTTGCACAACATCCAAAGTAAGCAGCAAGTAAAAGTAGCCTATTATTCTGCTACTTAAGTGCTGTGATGATATGTGAATGGTGCAATATTGTACACTATGTCTTTTTGTCATAAATACTGTATAAGGACATGATATGCTTCATAAGCCCATCACGACGTCTCGTACGAAACGGACATCACTACTGAAAGAATGAGTGAGAAAGAATGACACACACACACACACACACACACACACACACACTAATGCATTTGCACCACTATGGTGTGACCACTATTCCCAGATTGCTATTGTTTCTGTACACACCTGCCTGCATACACAAGCCTATTTGTATACACACTGCACGCACAGGAACAGCATGCACCGACTGCAACAGTGAAAGCATTATATATATATATATATATATATATATATATATATATATATATATATATGCTGGTACTAAAATGTTTAGTATTTTGGCAAAAAATTGTCGATATTACTAAAATAGCTTCATGAACAGTCTGGATTTTAGGTCGCATACGTGGTCAGATTCAAGCCTGCCCGAACCATGTGTTTGAAAGTTTTGAAAGATACCGTTTGAAGATACTTTTTTTGTTAGTTACGTAATAAAAAATAAAATAAAATAAACAATACTATTATGTTAGAGCAAGTACGGAAAGTATAAGAAATATCAATATCAAAGCAAAAAACAATATTGATGATAATGGTACAAACCGGAGCTGGTGATGAAATTGCTGGTGAATGAAGGTGTAAAACAAGCACGGCGGTGATGAGCCTCTTTGCCGCATGTAAAACATTCGAACGGTTTGAAGAAAGCTGTACTGTATGTCCGTGGATGACGTTTGGTTTCAGTGTGACGATTTGGTTTCAGTGTCTTTCCATCACATCTCAAGGGGGAAAAAATCACTACAGATATGTTTTTTTTTTTTTTTTTTTTTACATAAAGAGTGTGTTCACACTTTTGGTTTTGTTATTCCACTAAATAAACTGCTGACTCATCTTTCTTTTGGGCTGACGTGTCACGGTTTTGCCGTGTTTCTTCCTGTTTTTGCTTTTCTTTTGACTTATTGTGAATGAAGGAGTAAATAATAAAAAATAAAAAAAAAATTAAAAATGATCGACATTTAGACTTCAAGACTCAAAGAGCGGTACGGAGATGAGACTCTTAGCCGCATTAAAACATCTGAATGGTGCTTCTATCTCTCTCTCTATCTATCCATCTGTCTATTCTGGCCAAGGTGGCTTGGAGCCCACTACAGTAAATAATAAATAAATAAATAAAAGTTTTATGATGTGCATGATTTCTTTGCCATTTTTGAGCCTTTCAAAAAGGATATCTCAATTCTACAACCTTAGATACAAGCATACTTCATAAGAAATGTATTTATTTATTTATTTATTTATTTATTTTCATTTACTTCTTTCCTTTGATCTTGAAATACTACACTCGTGTTTCATTTTTTATCGACTGTGGCCGCATTTCATGTAAACGATATTTCTCTGAAGCGAAAGCGGGCCGTGCTGCATGTGGGAGACGTGGATGATGTTAGTACAAAGTTAGTTTATTATTTCATCATTTCAGGAATTAGAATTTAGAATCTCCAGTAAGATCAAAGCTTTTTCCCCTCTGTGTTTTCTTTGTTTCTACAAAAGCTTTTTAATTCGGCATTATACCGGTTCCATCCAAATCCAGCAAGGAACACATTTTACACGAAGAAAACACCTGAAATCCCAGACATACAGTAGTAACTTGCTTGCTATGATTAATGCGCTAACCGAATCACATCCTGGCCTGTTAAATTGAATCAAACTCAATGATTCCCAACAGGCCGTTATTGTTTTTGAATTGAATTGCCCACCACTGATTGTATTCCGAATTGAATTAAGCCAAAGGCTATGATGGTCTAAATCTCTCTAAAGGTGTAATATTGGATAAAATAAATACCTCTGAAAATACGGAACGGGCTTCCTTGTAAAAAAAAAAGAAAAAAAAAGGAAAGAAATAATGTTACCATAGAAACTGTCATTTCTGTTTAAATCTCCATGACGATAGCAAGAGGCTGAAACAGGTGTGATACTGTAATCAGACGAGGTTACGATATATGGAGGGCAAAAGGACTCAAAAATATCAAATTCGTTGCTAAATTTGATAATAATTGTAATGAAAATCGAATTATTATTTTGCTGCAAAGTAACGGTGCTTAGTAATAAACAACTATTTTAAGTAAACAAATAATATTAAAATTTATTTCAAATATGACTCAAATCCTTATATCTTATTCTATCTTAAGTGTTTTATCTAACATTGTTTATATTGTTATTTACTATTTGTTCTAGTAGTAGTCCATCAATTAATTAATTAATTAATTAATTAATTAATGTATACAATTTTTTAATAAAATTCTGTCAAATAACTATTTTTTATTATTTTACTAGTTAACTTCTTGTTGGTTTGTTTTAACTTTTAACATCAGATTGGTTCAAAATATAGCTATTAATTGAATCCATTATTTCTTGATTTGCTTTACAACCTATAATTTCTTCATTATAAAGTTGAACACTTTTGTTATTTAGACTAATAATTATTACCTATGCCAAATCAAAACCCTGCTTGACCCTGCTCTCAGAGAGAGAGAGAGAGAGAGAGAGAGAGAAGGAAAGCAACAGCTGAGCATGGTGGAAAACTTGACGTTTCAGCCAATCAGAAGCCAGGATTCAGTCTGCAGGAGTCTGGGCCTGTGGTGCATGAAGGAAACACGACAGCTGAAAGGTCAGGGTAGAATTATGTTGCTGTCATCTTTACATGATTGTTCGGGTGGACTTGTTAAGTGACTGCACAACACTTGTGTATTATACAGATGTTTAATGCCATTATCTACATTGTATCTCATGTTTGTATTGATCGGTGATTAGTAGCCAAAGCATGGATAAAACTACCATTCCTCCTTCTCTCCTTCTAACAGAAAAACGCAATCAATAACTAATTAACCAGTCGTCCAGCTCAAATCAACCATCCAACTGATTACCCACTCAAACACACAATAAGAGAAATAAATAAATAAATAAATAAATAGAACTGATAATAAAACTAACATTTTTAAAGCTTCCAAAGAGAGAGACTTTCTTGTATTTTAATGTAGTTCTGAGGATTAGTTCTCCAGTCTTCCTTAAGGACTTTTCTGGCTCTCATTTTTAGTCCAGTTTCAAAGTTTTGTTTATTACGCAACACAGTGACCAACTGTATGAATCATTCAAGCATAACGAAAAACTAAGAAACGTATAACTTAAGGTATGAACCAGTGAGTAACAGGTGCAGATGATGACAGATGATCAGGCGGTGAGTCGTATGATGCCGGTGATGCTGAATGCTGAGTGGTCGGAACAGACGAGAGGGGAAACGAGGTCGCTGCTGAGGTTGTTACAGAAACAACCAGTTTTTAAAGCACTTTGCAGCCTGTCACAGTAAAACATGTGTTCCCACTTCTTTAATTTAATCTGCATCATTCAGTTAAATGTAATATGAAGAGATGAGGGCTAACTTAAATCTTTTGATTGTGTAAAGCTGCTTTGCGACAATGATGATCGTTAAAAGCGCTATACAAATAAAATTGAATTGAAAATTTAATTAACCTCATTAAGACTTTTGCACAGTACTGTAATATCTGCATTATTTGCCCCCTCCACCCCCCCACCCCCCGCCAACCCACACACACACACACACTCTCCCTCTCGCCTTTACAACCCCCGCACCCCCCCGGCTTTACACACACACATACATACATACACTCTCTGCTCTACACAGCAACTCTCTACACAGCGATTCTTTTCAAACGTAAAGTGCAGGTTAATTTTTTATAATTTTTTTCTCTACAGCAGTGATTCCGTTAGTATGCGCTCACGCGAGTGTCATTTTCTGATAAAACGGTGTTTCCGTTAATGAGTGTGCACGCACATTACACACACACACACACACACACACACACACACACACACACACACACACACACACACACACACACACACAGCGCCTGCACGCATAAACGGAAACACTTATCTGTCCGCATTTATTTTTACTTTTTTTAAAGGTAAAGTGCAGGTTAATTTGTTTTATTTTTACTTTATATATTGTATTAATTATTGTTATGTATTTATTTTTTGAGTTTTCACTATTTCCTATGGGAAAATTTGATTTGGTTTACGAGTGTTTTGGAATACGAACCTGCTTCCGGAACAAATTATTCTCGTAATCCAAGGTTCCATGGTACTTATTTTTTATTTTTTATTATTTTTATTGATTTATTTTTACATTTTATGCCTCTCATTTCATATACTGTATGGAGAGTTTGCATTTAAATTCATGGAGTATTTGACATTGTTCTGCACAGGAGTGTCAGGACGTGTGCGAGGAGATGATGTCCTGGCTCCGTGGGACTTCTTGGCTGTTAGTGGAGGATTATTGTATTCTAATCAACACATCCGCAAACGTCCATTGTTTCTATTAGGATTAAGGTTTTTTACTGTATTTTAAGTAACTCGTACAAGGGGTCAAGCCACCAACTGGTGTATGAGATGTTGCGCTACAGCTAAAGGTTTTAAGATAGAGAATTCAATCAAATGAGAATTTGAATTGCTGTGATTACTTTATACTTGATAGTTGTGACGAGGTAATTAGTATCAATATTTGAGTAAAAACTGCACCTGTGTATTCGTGTTCCTTCTCATAATGTCCATTAACTCTCAAGAGACTTTCAAGTTCTTCTGTTTTCATGAGTGTAAACCATGCATAGTTCATCTGGAAGTCAGTCTTACACCACCGCTATTAAAGCCATTTCCTCAAGACGACACTCGATTAAGAAATGCTATTTATTAAAGTCTCTTGCTTTATACGCAGCTACACCAAGGGGTTTCGTTTTATGTATTACAGATTACATTTGGAAATATTTCCTGGGAAAAAATGTGCAAATAGTATCAGAAATTCAATTTTTTTATTAATAAAATAATAATAATAATAATAATAATAATCCGTCAATACACTAAAACACTGCAGCGGCAATGCAGCAGTACTGAGATCAATTTCAACATTTCTTTCTTTCTTTCTTTCTTTTTTTAACTCAGAAAAAAAGTGTGCAAGAGGAACAAAGGTCTTTCACAACAGGAGCACAAGAGAGAGACATGCACATGCGGCCATGCTTTTATACCAAGGTGCAGAGGGAAAGTTCCTACATGGACAAGAATAATTATGCTTTCAAATGGATCGCACCTTCAGTATCAAACTTAAAGTATTATTAATCTCTGTTTAAGCCTTATTAATATTTAACATCATTCTGCAACAGTCTTTCTGCAAATTTATTTTAGCTACGTGACGTATTGCAATAAATGTCATGAATCCTTTTTGGATACATCATAAATTTTTGATCAAATCAGCCACATCCTGGGCGAAACATCATGTGATGTACAGTATTGTGCATGTCATGCTAACAGCTAGCTTCATTTCTCCCGGGTTCAGGAAGTGTTCCTGCAAACCTACCTAAAATGTTCCTGATTCTGAAAGAAGAAATATACCACAACCGTACCACAAACAGCCAGACTGCACCTCGGCTAACGGGCGCAGCGGCGCTGATGTTGGCGTCACATGCGATCTCTTTAAGCCCAGAGCCCAGCTTCCCTTTCAAAGCCGCTTATTGTATGTGTGTGTGTGTGTGCGTTGTTGTGCGTCAATTTATTTGCTTTCACTTCCTTTGTCAGCCAGCACTTAGGCCTCATTTTGACGCAAAATTGACACTTCCTGGACAAAAAATAAATAAATAAATAAAAAAAGTCACACATTCTGTCCAACAGGATTGTAAAATGGGCACTATGCATGATGGGTGCAACACTTCCTTTGAGCCTCTGTTTTTAGATCTAGAACAGAGTTAATCTGACTACTACGGAGCCCCTAAAGGGACATGGGTGGGGGGGGGAATTCAAGGAAAAAAAATTTTTTTGAAAAAAATAATAAAAAATTTAAGGAAGAAAGAAAAAAAGAAAAAAAACCTGGGACATGGAATGCAAAAAAATACGGAGCCCCTAAAGGGACATGGAGAAGTAAAAAATTTGTTAAAGGAAAAAAACAGGGAGAAAAAATCTGGGGAAGAAAAAAAAAAAAAACGGGACATACTGTAGGAGGAAAAGAAATCCAGACCACCTGACTCGTACTTCCGGCGCCAAAATACGGAAAGGACAAGTTCCAAGTGCAAACTGAATGTCTTTATATTTTAGGCCAAGATGAAAGTAAAACTCAGCTGCTCAGTAATTCTCTCCATGCCTGTTTAACAACGCCCGTGTAACTCTAATCCGAATATTATCCCCCCTCGCGAGATCTCACAAACTTTTCAACAAAAAAAAAAATTTTTTTTTTCCTAGCTAAAATTTTTTTTCACCCATATCATGTTATCCTATTTTTTTTTTTTTTTGCCTCGCATTTTTTTTTTTTTCAAGATGGAATTTTTTTTTTCCTCCAATGTTTATTTTTCTCCACCCATGTCCCTTTGGGGGCTCAGTAGACTACATCAGACTACATGACTTTTTTTTTCCATTGTCCATTCTTTGTACTCCGTTAGCGTCCATAATAATTGTCTTTTCTCATGGCCACACAGCTGTTGAGTCCCAATCCTTAGAGAAATGCTCTTACTGTCACTATTTAACATAGCTCTAGTTTCCATTGCAGAGTTTTTATGTCATCTCTGATCACCATATTTTGAAATCTGTCTGAAAACTAGACCGAAAACCAGGACTCGTCCATTCGCCTGAGACGTGCACGGATGACCAACAACAAAAAAAAATCTTGTGACTCAACTTTAGACTGTTTCTTAGAGCAAGACGGGTCTTCTGCATGTACAGTGATTCTCTAATCAAGCATTCCCAGCATCTAATGCGAGGTCTGTCTCACCACTCACCACTTCATCATAACTGTTCTGGATTTTATGCATTAAAACAACTTTCGAAACTGGTCTAAATTTCCGATCCTGCCCCGATGAAGCCCAAACCGTCGGCCTTTCCATTAGCGCTCTAATACCGTACGAGACGGCAGCTCTCGACGGCTTCCTGTAATCTTATCTCGTGTACAGTTGAATCATTTCTGTGTCCCAGCCTCCAAACACTTACACCATACAGCACGTTTCGTGCAACCGCGGAGCGGTGGTAATGAAATCGGCCCACCAGTCATCGAATGGTGTCTATGGGCTGTGCTTATGGACAAACATCCCTCGTTTCCACAGTTCTAGGAAATCCATTAGTGTTTGATAACAGTGCAGTTTTGGATAGATGCATCCATGATATGGTGGTGCCATTTGTACACTCTACCTAAAATGCAAAAAAAAACAAAAAAACAAAAAAACAACCACCACAATACCGGGAAAGTGAACCCAAATGTTTTCTTGGAGCTCATCTTATCTCAGCACACATGACAGTACATTTGATCATCTCCATTATTGAGATGGATGGCAATAAAAATGTCCAATAAACTGATTCATGGATCATCTCATTTACTTCATAAAATCTGAACCCGTTAACACAGACCCAAGCTGTGGACCTTCACTCCTCGCTTTTCCTACACCGAGTCCAAGTTTAGTCTTTCTTTACTAAACTTAGACTGAGCAAAGAGTATCATCAGGTAGTCACAAGGCATTTCCGGTTATGTAGGAGAACATTAACTGAAAGAAGACCATCATGACCACGAAAGACGTTTTCTAAAGACTTGCTCTATATAATAAATCTTAAACGGTGCTCATCGAATGACGTTCATTAATGACACTGATTGTTGCACAGGGTGGATCTGTGCTACAAGTTATCGGTCCGTACATGTTTTAATGGAAACCAAATAATAATCAAAAGAAAAAAGAAGAAAAAAAACCCAGCTAGGATTATTTCTCCTCACATGGCTCCAGAGAGGAGACACAGATAGTGCAGTGTGAGCGGTCGTGACTGCTAATTATCAAGGTGTGTGTGTACAACGTCCACGTGAATGAGCGCTGTGGAAAGCTCTGGAACACTTCACTGAGCTGATTCAGATGAAGTCGCCGGATGAAGGGGGCAAGCGAGCGGACAGGCAGGAGAGCGAATGTTAACAGAGTTGAACTTCTATGCAAATGTAAAGGTGGGGGAGAAAAAAAAAAAAAAAAAAACTTTACCGTTCATCAAACAGCGCTTTAAAATAAAGCAAGTGAATTTGTACTAAAACATTTTAGGAGACTGGTGACTCGTGAGCCGTATAATGGCTGACCCTGCGCTCTCACCCCAGCCTACTAACACGAAGCGGAGATATGCGAGGAATAAATATTATTTATATATATATATTTAAAAATGATGTGCGGTATATGTAATGAAAAAAAAAACTATAAAACATTTATACAAACACTCTTATTCTCCTTAGTTATTAATTATCCTTATAACATTATATTGATTCTTATTCCCATTGAATCTAATCCGAATGCCAACCTTAAGACGCCAAGCTGGATATTTTCCCTCATGAGGACCTGACAAATGTCCTCACAAAGTCAACATAAGCAGGGCTTCCTATCCGTTCTGTATATAAAACCTAATAAAAATAATATGGACACTCACACACTCACACACTCGCACACTCCTGCCGATCAGCTTGCCTACAGTATGCTGGATTTGACAACATGCCGTACTCTGACCTAATTGAGCCTACATGCCTTGCTAAAACCCCTCCTCTCCTTTCACACACACACACACACACACACACACACACACACACACCTCTCCTCTGGGAGTGGGTGACCTCACACTCCCAGCACCATCTGGCGAGGTTGCCAGAGCACACAAACACGCACTTCTCTAAAGTACACACTCCGACGCCTGGAGAGCGCTACCACGCAGAACGCCGTTCTCTCACAAACACCATTTCCAAAAACTGATCCGATAAAAAAAAAGGAAAAAGAAAACGCATATTGTTTTTACACAAGCTCCACAAAACGAACCACAGTGACTGAAGTCTGTCTCCAAGCCAAAGCCTGCAGACTTATGATATGTGATGTGATTCTATATAAAACAATGATTCAGATGATTCAGACATCCCAGGATCAAAGAGTGAGCAGATGGATGCATGTGTGTGTGTGTGTGTGTGTGTGTGTGTGTGTGTGTGTGTGAGTTTCAGGGTAGGTCCTGATAAAGATCTCAGCCCTTGTTCACCCTTTCGCATCATCCTACATGCACTTTTTGCTCGAAATGTCTGCTGTGTGTCTTGACTTGGCTTGACCGATGTGTCTACAATGCAGGATGTTTGTCAACCTGTCAATCACAAAATCCTGATTTTAAAATATTCTTATTATTCATATTATGCATCCTGTGTTTTTTTTATGAAGCGTGGCAGACTTAAAAAAAATAAAATAAAAAAAAAAACATTTCCTGGTGTTTTTACCCTCGATATCATTGCTGCTCACTGTCGGACGTGATTAGGAGTGAAGCGGTCGAGGGCAGTGAGGTGCTGCAGCTGTGTGTCCGGTCTCGTTACGTGAGCTCCGTTCAAAGCGGGAAGATCTCCTCATATGTCTGCGTTTCTTGACGGTAACTGGATTTGAACGCGGCTGAACATTTGGCTTTACAAAATGTCTTGAAGCATCATAAGTCTAGTTTTGACTGTTTGTAAATGAGTACGAGGAATAACTGATGAACCAGAACCATGACGAGAGAGAGAGAGAACAGCTGTTTCTATCATCTGGTGGCGCTGTGGCTTAGTGGTTAGCACTACAATCTCCTCAAACCTCCAGGGTCTGGGTTCGATTCCCACTTGCAGGTCCGTGTGCATGGAGTTTGCATGTTCTCCCCGTGCTCGGTGGGTTTCCTCTGGGTACTCCGGGTTCCTCGCACAGTCCCCCCCCCAAAAAAAACATGCATTCCCAAATTGCCCGTAGTATATGAATGAGCGTGTGAGTGTGTCCACCTGTGATGGACTGGCACCCTGTCCAGGGTGTACCCCATCTCATGCCCTGGATAGGCTCCGGGCCCCCCAAGCGACCCTGAATACATGATATAGTGCTATAGGCGTCTTGTACAAGACGATCTTCTGACCCACACTCCAGAGCAATAGGTGGTGCTCGTGAACCCAAAAGAAGAAGAAGGAGTAGCATTTACAAGAGTACGCTGGATACGAGGAGAACTTTGAAATATCTACGTGGTGTTCTGCAAGAGTCTACACGTCTTTAAAACAAGATGCGGTAACTGACGACGTGCTACAGGTGGTAAGCCACAATCTTACCGGAGGTTCATCATGACTCAAAGCAATCCAAATTGATGATAAGGGGCGGTGGGCTTAAGAGATAGAGAGAGAGAGATAGAGAGAGAGATAGAGAGAGAGAGACCCAGAAACTACTAATTGTAAACCTCTATGTATTAAAGTCTGAATGCTGAAAAAAAAAAAAAAAAAAAAACATGGGGGTGTACCGGTTGTGAAGTTCTGGTCAATACAACAATAACAACGTTTAAAATAATTATTCGGCCCATAACCGATCCTGTTGTGCCGGAGAAACCAATCAATCTTTATATTATACTATAAATATAGCAGCATAAGAAGAATTTTTCTTTGTCTGAGTCAAACCGCAATAAATCAACCCTGGCATGGGTCGAAAATGCAAATATCGGTTTCTTTCATCGCTGTAGCAGGTACTGTACACTGGCGACTCCTTCCTTCTGAAAGCATCAATAACGTTTAAGAAAACCCGACCCTAACAACTAGGATACGTTTTATACATTTTACTGTAGATTACTCAGTACTAATCTTAGATTACTGTATATACAGTAAAAGACCCTGTGCGGCGATACATACTATCGGAAAGTCCTCACAAACAGTTCAATTTGCGACGGCTAGGTGAACTGGATCAGAGCAACTACGCGGAACTGCGTCTACTGTGGAATGTTCCCTGGTCTGCAGTGGTCTGCACCGGCCGAAAGTGAGCCAAGGATGGAGGAACAAGTGAACCCGGGGACAGGGTGATGGGTGGACGAGGCTCACTGATGCGCGTTTGGAGATCCAATAGAACTGCCAGTCTGGCTCAAACTGCCGAATGGGTTAATGCTGGTTGTGACAGAAAGGCGTCGATATTAGGAGGGTGGATATAATTCTACATCCGATCGGTGTATGTGTACATAAACATTGTGTATGTACAGTATACAGTACGGATATCACAAATGTCACTGTAGCAAAAAACGAAATCTAAAGGTCTTACGGGTTGTTACGTGATATTTCGGTCACCGTGTAATTTCAATCAGCTTACTCTTGTACGAAGGTTTCCTGGCAGAATGAAGCATATGGGTGAGTGATCAGTTCCAGCCCACCCAGTGTGACATTTAACTGAATGAGGCAAGAGTGAGTGAGCTTACCACTACAGCGTCCTCCTGTCCGTGGAACCACAAGTGTGATCACACAATTCGTTTTTTTTTTTTTTTTCCAGCCGTCACAGAAGACACAGAAGCACACTCAGACGT
>JAAGKR010006677.1:0-41554 GCA_011419295.1 Clarias macrocephalus
ATGTGTAAACAACAGCTGTTAATGTAAGGTACTTTCATGTCGTTAGTTGACTCGCAAGGCTTCATTCGGAAGCAAGCAGTTCCCGATTCTTCTTAGCTTGGCTTATTGGGGGGAAACTATGGAAACCGCTTGCAATTGTGAATCCACAAAAGGACATGCAGTACGGCTCTCAGGAGGTGTTTTCTCCCACTGACCTCTGACCCCAGAGGATGAGGGCTCATCAAAGACTCTCTCTCTTTAAACCAGCCTTTTTCTGCATCAGTGGTTGCCATGGCAGCACTGGTGGAAAGGCAGGGGAAGAATGTGGCCCTCAGACAAGCAGAGTGGAGGAAAGACATGACCAGAAAGAGACCCCTGATTCAAGGACTAGTGAATGACAGGAGAGAGCGAGTGTGGGAGCTGCCAGTCCTTTTTTCTTTCTTTCTTTTTTCTTCTTTAAGATTGAGAAAAGAACAAATATTAAGGAAATAATTCGCCTTCTGGGCAGCTTTAACTATTCAGGGCTGCCGGTCTTTTCACAATTGTGTGAGAGTGTGGAGGGCCACCCGGAGCCAATCGGTTGGTGCACATGAAGTTTATCTTGGTTGGACAGACAGGCTGTGTTTTATTCTGTGTCTGTCCCTGCACGCTGCTTTTTATTCACCATGAATAGAGTTACTGCAGTGTTTCCATGTCACTCACACAGCTATTTCCCTGCCTGTTTCACATCCTCATTTAAGAGTTCTTAATGCTGCCAGCTGATCCACCTTCCGTCCCGACGGCGACTGCAGGCTGGTGAACATGTCAGAACTGTTTGCATTTGCCACACCCAGGAGACAATCGAAGACAGAGTTGTGCAAAAAAGTGTTTTTTTTTCCAGAAGGACAGACAAATGAGGGAGTGTATGAGCAAGCTGAGAATCTGTGCATGCTTCACCGAGTTGGACTCTTAGTTTGTGACATTGTTGTGAGCTGGAGGGAAGAGACTGTCATACAGATGCACTCTAACATTTCCTCTGCAATGTATTCTGCATAAGAGCAAATATTATTGCCTGCCAAGTGCATTACCTATGCAGCTGGTTCAGAAAGATGCACGTCAAAATAAAGTGAGTGAAGGACAAGAAAGTGTGCAACTCTCTTAAAGGATTGCATGTGCATTATCTGTTTTTATGTTTGGAAAATGGTACGGAAATATTATTTATCATGCAAGTCTACTTTTCTTCAAGGTTAAACTACTTGGTGTTAACGAATTAACAGCTGCATTCTGTAACTAACCGAGTCAGTTATTAATCACTGTAATGTGTGAAAGTCGTCAGAATCTCAGGATTAAGTGATTTTGTATAAGTAAATTTGTCATCTGATTCTTAAAATTCACAAGGGGATATTTAAATTATTCCAGACAGTTTTATGAAGTGTGTGTGTGTGACATTTATTCAGAGGTAATCACAGCCCCAAGTAAGGAAAAGGTGACACATTGTCAGCCTGTGTAATCAGTGTCTTTTAAATGGCTAATCCTTGGAGAACCCATTTTTCTAACAAGTATCAAAAGCTCGCAAACACGCTTTCTCTCTCTCTCTCTCTCTCTCTCTCTCTCTCTCTCTCTCTCCACACTGCTATTAGTGCAAGAGAATGCGTGTGTGTGTGTATTCCAGAGGCAAACACATCTACCTCAGAGATTGCCTCAGCTGTCAGTCGAGTACAGTCCTGTCTCTCTCACTCCATTTTTCATGTCATTTTTTTCCCCTTGATTTTTTCCCCCCTAACCCTTTATTTCTCGCATTCCTACTTATAAGCCTCAAAGAGAATACCTGTAGCGGTAACCTAATAGCTGACCTGAATCTTTCCTTTTACTACACCATTGGAATAGCTGGGCGCATTTACACATCATACACACAAGTAGCTCGAGAAGCACTGAAAGCTGTCATACACTTGAAGGCCAAACCTCCATTGATTTCTTTAAGTAAATTGTAGCTTAGACAAGGAAAGAACAGGCAGGAACTTAATCCTTCCATTGAAGTGTTTGAAGAGGAGTGGCTGTTGGCATCCATGAGAGACAAATGTGTACTTTTTCACTCCTGCCAAAAAAAGCCCACCCCGTTTCTCCTGCCATTCCTCCCACACAGCGTGGGCTGCCTAGCATAGCAGCCGGGTAATCAGATCCGACGCTGCAACGTTTTAATTACCAATTAGCATCTTAGGCACAGATTAAGCTAGATAATATGCTCGCATTTGCATTTCAGGAATATAATATCAGCCAATCATATTAATTATTCACACACATTCTTTTGTCTTAGAAACAGATTCTTTTCATATCCTCCACATGGACGATGATATAATGGGTTAGTTTAGTTTACAGAAGAAGCCTGGTTTAAATACAGATTATAGATTTATGGTTTTGTTTTTGTTCATAATGTCTCAGTGTGATCGAATAGAACAAGTGTACATTTAAAAAATATTCCAAAAACTAATTTTATGCATCATGTTATGAAAAGGACTGCATTTCAGGAGAAATATGATGGTGGCTGAACGGGATTTCAGCTGAAGAACTGTGGCAAAATACAGTACATAAAATTTTTTAAACACCAGTGTATGTAAAAGAGTTCCTGTTGCTCTAAAGCCAGTTACATTTTTCAATATATTTTAGTAACTTTAGTTTAATTGTTTTCAAATTTTGCACAGCACTGTAAATACACACATATTCTGTACTGTAATGGTTTCAGACTGAATCACTGAGCTCCTGGAGCCGAATGAGGACCGATGAATAGGAGAGGTCACAGCGTGTCGAACGTGCCCTCTGCTGTCTGGACGGCTTCAGCTCTCTGAGCCCTGCAGTCCCACTGTAACTCGTCTCAGGAGGAGGCAGCGTCAACAGATACACACTGGTTTTACAGTGAGGGGCAGTAAAGCAAGATTGTCAGCACTCAACATAACACACAAACCAGTGTGTAGCATCCCCACACTTACTGTACCCACGATACATATGAAATATTGAGGCCAGATATGTTTTAAAAGCCTGAAGAGTGCACGAGTGACAACCTCGTACTGGTAAAACAGATACAGGGAAGATCTTTTCTCCTTCTGTTTTGGCATGGGACCGTTTTGTGCTTTTGTCTTTGCCTTGAGAACTAAAGACCTTTAATCTTTATTTACTAAACACAGTGCTGTGATCTTTCGTCTGGCTGTGACATTAGTGTAAATGTCAGCATCTCAGCCCCAGGCCTGAAAGAATAGTTTCCCTGTTTTTTTTTTTTTATTATTATTTTTAGTTCTTTCAATGCATCCATTAACCCTGGAGAATGATTAACACTACTCGGCATGTCGTTAATAGTCCATTCAATTCTCTTCTTTTCAAGTCTGTTCAGCTTGTGTTCTGGTGGCGCATGTAGAAAAAGAGCAAAGTTTACACAGTAATATAAATCGTTTAAGTTCATATTGAAAAGTTTTAGAAAGTCTACAGGTTTGTTTTAATAGGACATCACATTGAATCCCTGTTTATTCTGACCTGCATGTTTGAAAAGTGAACATATCAAACAAGTTAACAAGAGTTTGGTAAATTGTCATGCAGTTTTATGTGTGCCTGCGGTGCTCTGGTGCTCTACCTCAGTCCCGGGTTTATGAATAATGCACATGCAGTGTGTAGTAGCTTTCAGCAGCCCTAAAGTTTCAGCAGCAACAGTCCTGTAATACAAGCCTTTCAACCTGGCAACCAAAAAACACTTACAGACTTTGCCACGCTGTCTCCGTGCTGCTCTAATGGTAATGTCAAAATCAATATTACATGACTGAAGCGAAAGAGTCAGCACTCTCCTGTAGTTTTCCACAGCTGTGCCTGATGGGCATAAAAATCAGCAAGTTGTGATCGTCTTTAGGTCTCTGTTGAATCCAGACAAACTAAATATTTCATCAATTCCTTTAAATATTGATGAGACATCTTTTTTTCTTTCCTGTGAATTTTAATGTATGTTTCAACCTAATTATATATACAGTAATTGGCATGATCACATCTATCACACTTCTTTGTTTTTGTACATGTTGATTGTTTCTCTGTATAACCTCATATAATACAAAAAATTTCATACATCTTCCTCTATAAAATACATTTTCCTCATCGACTGTCCTAAGTTGTAATTGTGATCTATGATTTGTTTGTATTTAAACAAAAGTGTGTTATTAAGTTTATTTTTAAGTAGATAAATAAAAGCTACACAGTTACACGATAGCTTTTGCTAAACAGCCTGTTTTTGATGGAAAGTCTCAGTACTCTGATGTCCTTGCGTTGCTATTTCAATACAAATCCCTTAAGTTGGCAAATATGAACTTGTGTAAAGGCAAAAATTACAGCATTGCGAATCTATTTAAATAAAATAGATTACTTAGTGGATGGAAACCTTCTGACTCTTGGAGTTCAGCGGTAGGCAGTGAAAAGCATTGTTCCTGTGTGTGTCCATGTCCCTCTCCCCCCCAGGCAACGGGCTGGTGATAAAGGGCCAGACCCCAGCAGGAAGTGCGTGTGTATTGGCTGGCCCCAGGTGGAAGGGCATTGTTCACTTCTCCAGAGATTTACATGTTAATGCCCAGCTCTGCAGCTGTTCTGTCTCCCAGCATGCACTGGTCTCCTTGGGGACACAAAAGCACAGTCAGAGCCACCCACAGGCTGGCGAGGCTCAGGAATGGGCATAGGATTACAGTACTGAGGAAAACTTTTGCAGGGCTGCCTTTCTCTGCAGACATGATGATTTCTTAAAAAAAAAATTGGAAGTGCTGTATTCAGTTGAATGAATGTTTGATGAAGGTGGCCTTCATATGTCTGAGTTTAGCACTTTTTCACACATCATCTTTACACTTCAAGGTTGACTTTTTTTTTTTTTCAGTTTAAAATAGAAAGAAAAAATAGTTTCATTTGCCAAGCTGATTTGATTAGTTCCAGTGAAGTAGCGCTGACATCATGCAGCGAGCTGTTATGAGAACTGTCATTCTGTCACAGGACTCTTGGCCGAGTCTGACCCTCCACTCATCTCTCTCCACAGCTTTTTCACCCCATGGTGAACCTGCAGTGTTCTCCAGACCTGAGGCCTTTCCTGTGTTCGCTCTATGCCCCCGTGTGTACGGAGTACGGCCGCATGTCGCTGCCCTGCCGCAGCCTGTGCGTCCACTCGAGAAGAGACTGCCACAAGCTAATGGATATGTTTGGTGTGTCGTGGCCTGAGGAGATGGAGTGCAGCAGGTAAAGGAATAAGGTTTGGTACCCTTAGATGACCAACAAATTTGTTGGTACTCTTCCGTCAATGAAAAGAAAAACCCACAATGAAATAACTTGAAACTGACAAAAGTACTAATAAAAGTTTACTGAAAATTAAATGATGAAAATAAGGCATTGCTTTTGAATTGTGGTTTAAAAGAAGCATTAAAAAATGGCCTGGGCAAAGATGATGGTACCCCTAGAAAAGATTGAAAATAACTTGACCATAGGGACATGTTTATTAGACAGGACACACTTTAGTTTAACATGTTAAAGGTAAAGGCTATAAGACTATCACCAAGCATCTTGATTATCACAGTTGCACAAATTATTCAGAAGTTGAAGGTCCAGACTCCCTGGACATGGCTGCAAGAGGAAAATTAATTACAAAGTAAAAGTATAATATGAATGGTAACCAAAGAGCCCAGAACGACTGCCTAAGTGATTAGAGAAATACCTCAAAAGTCCCGAGTGTGTGTTGATCAGTTGTGAGCATGCGGCCACACGCAGCTTCAGACGTGATCATGCACGGATTCTAACTCATGTGTTTCAGTACTAATTATCGCTCATGGTGTTTTGAGACTGGTGTAAGGATGTGTAATGAGTGGGTTTCAAGACTAATTGCCTCACAGAGTTTGGAGAAAAAGGTCATTCGAAGGCCTTTAACATGCCAAACTATTTAAAAATGTAACGCCATGAAAATGCATTTTTTTTGCACCCCTCCCCACTCTGTATAGCACAGCTTCAGTCACATCCAACATGATCGGTCATGGCTGATCAAGATGAAAAAAAAAAAAACACCACCAATTTGGGTTACTGGCTGACTGACCGGGGCGTTTCTATTATACATGTTTAAAAACTAATTCCGGATCAATGTGGCGATACATGAATCGGCACACAAAAGAATCGCGATTAATAACTGATTTTGTATTGTTTAAATGCTGCTCATTCTCTAATAATGATATTTATTAGTACAGTTATACAAATGTTAAAGTAAAAATGCTGATGTGTGATAAGTCTGTACAAACACATAAGATTGATTAGGCTAGAAAAGCATGATCTTTCTACTGTAAAATATTTGCCATGTATTGAATTTTATATGTTTAAATATTATTTTATTTAAGTTAGCAGACAATCCAACCCTAAAGTATAAATGCTAACCAATGCCGCTGCATCTTTCCACACTTGTAGCTGAAGCTATTTCAGTCCAAACCCCTAGAACATTGCACACCCTTGCAATATATTAAATTATAATATTTTACACAAATCCAATAAGCAAGCTGATATTTTCTTAAATCTTTAAGAACAGTAATGTCATGTTTTTGTGCCCCTGACCTAAGGTTCCCAGACTGTGATGAGCCATATCCCCGTGCTGTAGACATGATGACCACCATGAACACCTCAGATGAGCTGCCCAAGACAGTGGAGCGAGACTACGGTTTCTGGTGTCCTCGTGAGCTGAAGATTGAGCCTGAGCTGGGTTACACATTCCTGGGTGTGCGTGACTGCTCCCCTCCCTGCCCCAACATGTATTTTAGGCGAGAGGAGGTCACCTTCGCCCGCTACTTCATCGGCGTCATCTCCATCGTTTGCTTGTCCGCCACACTCTTCACGTTTCTTACGTTCCTCATCGACGTCACACGTTTCCGCTACCCAGAGCGGCCCATCATCTTCTATGCCGTGTGCTACATGATGGTGTCACTGGTCTTTTTCTTGGGCTTTCTACTGGAGGAGCGCGTGGCATGTAATGCAGCGAGCCCCGCCCAGTTCAGAGCGTCCACAGTGACTCAGGGCTCCCATAACAAAGCGTGTACTCTGCTCTTCATGGTGCTCTACTTCTTCACCATGGCTGGAAGCGTGTGGTGGGTGATCCTCACGATCACCTGGTTCCTGGCTGCTGTGCCCAAGTGGGGCAGCGAGGCCATTGAAAAGAAAGCCCTGCTGTTCCATGCCAGTGCCTGGGGCGTGCCTGGTGTGCTGACTGTAGCGCTGCTGGCCATGAACAAGATCGAGGGTGATAACATCAGTGGCGTGTGTTTTGTGGGATTGTACGACGTGCACACACTCCGCTGGTTTGTGCTTGCTCCGCTGTGCCTGGACGTTCTGGTTGGCGTGTCTCTGCTTCTTGCCGGAATCGTGGCCCTAAACCGGATCCGAATGGAGATCCCTCTGGAGAAGGAGAACCAGGACAAATTGGTGAAGTTCATGATCCGTATCGGCGTCTTCTCCGTCCTTTATCTGGTGCCACTGCTGACGGTGTTGGGCTGTTACCTGTATGAACAGGCGTACCGTCCATTGTGGGAGACCACCTGGGTCCAGGATCGGTGCCGAGAGTATCACATCCCCTGCCCTTATCAGGTAACACCACTGACACCTTATTCTCATTAACTTTATAGCAGAACCAGTTCAACTGAGAGCCACCGGGGCTTCAAATATTAAACATCTTGAATTAATAGTAATAATAGTGTTCATATATTCTGGTTCAGATCATGTGTTTTGTGTATGCTTCACTACTTGGTAGGTTAAAAGAACACCAGTGTAGGCGACCTTAGCAATCTGTTTGTTTAAATGACAAATGATTACAGACCACAGTGAACAGTATTTCAAGCATAGAGCACTGTGGGGGGAAAAAATGCTCAAAAGTAGAAAAGCTGAGGTGAGATGAGCGTAGCTGTAGACAAGTGAACATTACACCACCGTGTTAGCTAAGCAGAATATTACTGAGCAACATCATTTCCTACATGGGCTGTGAGCAGCATTCTGTTTATTTAAAGGTTTGAGTTATTGATTTAATTGATGAATAGGTCTGTTCGTGTTCTGTAAGAAAAGACTGCAGAATGTGAATGACACAGAAATATATATATTTATATATTTTTATATAAATATATGTTTTTATTTGAGGTGGTAAAATGTTGCTGTTTCTCTGTAATCCTGCAGGTAGCACGCTCTAAACTATTCACACATTAACAGACAGCACAGCTAGGTTTGTTTAGAATTGTTACAAAATATGGAAAAATGTTTGGGATACTAAAAAATTCCGAAAAATCTAACTGGGATATTTTTAAAATCATAATAGTAAAATCGCAATCCAAATGGAAGATATTGTGATAAAATCGTATCATGGGCTCCCTAGTGTTTCACGTCCCTACTAATTATTCACTGTATTTAATTTTAATTCTGCACACACACATTAAAAAGAGTTTGCTCAAACAAACCACCACCTAGTCATTGGATTTCAAATATATATTTTCTCATACATCTTTCATTCTACTGTTTCTCCCTCACAGTATAATCCGAATAACATTTCTCTTTTGAGTTATTTGTCAAACGATGTTCTGGTTGGAAACACGACAGTAACACACTGTGCGCTTATGTTTCAGTGTAATGTAAACCCCTTGGCCTTTCTCAATGCACAATAACACAGTGATCCAACTAGAGCCGTGCATCACGTGACGCAGAAACTTGCTCGGTCTCTCTCACTCACTCGCTCAACACACACAGGATGGATTCTGTCGCCTCCTCCTCCTTTTCCTCCCTCTGCCTCGCCAAGCTCTTCATACACTCCTACACTCAGTCGACCTGCTTTCACTGAGCTAATAATTATATAGCACCTGAGCAGAGCTCTGCATTATATACGTACTGTAGGTGTAAATGTATTTGCATGAGCCGTGTGTGACGTAAAAAAAAAGGAAAAGGGGGTGTTCTGCTGTGCCTTTGCTCTTTCTCTTTGACCCACAGGTTTGTCATGCTGTGTTACTGATTGCTTTTTGTCTGATGGTCCTTTTGAAGTAGGTTAGAGAAATGCTGTGCCTAAATACTCGTTCCATACTGAGCAATCTAGCTGTCTTGCGATAGACTGACTTACCATCTGTAGTGATTTTGCCCACC
Source organism: Clarias macrocephalus (assembly GCA_011419295.1). Taxonomy (NCBI): domain Eukaryota; kingdom Metazoa; phylum Chordata; class Actinopteri; order Siluriformes; family Clariidae; genus Clarias; species Clarias macrocephalus. The sequence goes on from JAAGKR010006677.1 coordinate 9,106, forward strand.
ATCTGTCCCATCTCGTGTCCAAAGACAGAATCCAGATAAAACAATTTCCTAAGATAACCGAATGAATGGAAAATATAAATGCACTGTGCATTAACGTTGCAGCCAGATAGAGGGACAGAAGTCTACTACATTTAACCATTACATATGCCTATGCCTGGAGCCAGTTAACACTTAATACAACATCCAGATAAAGTCATCATATAAAAGGAAACATGCTGGGCAGTTTGTAATAATGGCCAGTGCTAAGGCAGGTCCTGGGGTGCTTTTGCTACCCCTAGGGAAACCATAGCACCCCCTAGTAGAGCAAGAAATTTTATTTAAAAATTTTATATTGAATTTGTGAATTTGGTGAAGCCAACACCGGTGATCTGATTCAGAGAGTGTGCAGCACACGCTGATCTTTTGACCTCACTTTCATGTCCTTTTTTTTAAACTTGGCATTAGTGACACATTGGCTATAATAATGATGATAATAATAATAATAACAACAACAACAACAACAACAACAATAATAACAACAATAGTGGGTAAATTTTCACCTAATAAACACTGTGTTCTGTTTAGAAGATGGCCAATGGTAAGTAGATAGTTTTCCCTGCTGCCTGTTATGAATCGAAGGCGTGTTGCAGCATATCAAGGAATGGTTCCTCTCAGTGCTCAGAAACATTCAGCTCTGTCTCAGCGTCTGCAGTGTGTGTTTGGTCTCTTCAGAACACAGAGTTTAACAGTTTCATATCACACTTAGGACATAACACTGAAGAGGGGGTAACACTCGGCCTGTGTGGGTTTTTTTCTTTTTTCTTTTTTCTCTGCTCTCCACAAGGATTTCTAGCATGTGTGTGTGAACTGAGAAAATGCTTTGTGGTCACTCACATTCGCTCAACAGCTGATATTACAGAATGAAACATAATGAGAAATGAATCTACTCCTGTTTTTCTACAGTTTACTGATTCCACAAACGATTGTCAGGCATTCATGAAAGTGTAGTTTAGACTGCATTATGAGCACTAATTGCATCAGTAAATATTTCACTGCTCATTTTCAGTTTGTGTTCTTCACCATGTGTTGTCAAATAATTTGCTCATTTTAAATGCTGTATATCTGATTTGTCTAGTGAACGCTCAGTGCAGTCTAATCTGTAGTCTCACAGGTGTATCATAGGTTTGTGCTCACATGCTGATCATTTTCTAGCCAAATTTTGAGTTAGCGTGCACACACACGCGTACACAGTTTTCACACCAAATGTCATGGCTCATCCCCTGAACATTCACATGCTTTCTCTTACCTCATATACAGTATCTGGCAGTAGCAGGTTGTAGCTCTGTGCCTTTCCTAGGACTGAGTGGGAGGATTTTATAAGTACAGTCATAACTGCATTAAACAGCAACTTCTTAAAGGAAATTTATAGCTGCATAGAAGACCAAACAGTACCACTATCTGTATTGGTTTAGTGCCCCAAATCTGCATCTGTATTCAGATTTAAACATTAAGTGGGTTTAACTAGAATGTGTTCATTTGTAATCCCATATTCTCTGTGCTGAATTATTGCACCTGCCCACAGTAATTGACTAATAAAAACTATTCTTTTTATTGTATAATAAAAGTGTAAACCTTCCCCCTCAGGCACAAATTTATTTAGTAAAATAGGAATTACAACATATTGATGGCCTCACTGAACAAATACGAATTCATCTTTAGAGCAGAGATCGTTCTGGCCCGATTCTGATAAGACTCCTGACTTCAGTCAACCCCAAAGAAAAAAACAAAACAAGTAGAGCGGCGTTAGCTCTGTTCTATTTGATCTATTATCGATGGTTTTGAAGCTGTTTTGGGTCTGAAATAAAAAAGCTAAATATTAACTTTATGGAAGAAAAAATGCATTATGGATCCAGACAAATTTTGGCCAACATGTACATATCCCATTACAATAAACCAAAACTAAAATCATCAAACTTTTTGAAAACTGAAATAGGCTTGTTCTGTCAGCAGTTAATACAGAGCAAAACTGTTTGCAGAGATGTTAAAAAATAAAATGTAAAGCTTGAAAGCTTGTTTTATTCTAAATAAATGTTCATGTATTCAAGATATTTCACTTGCTGAGATGAAATTTGTAGCATTGTGTGCGTGCGCGCGCGTGTTTAGAAACGTGTAGTTCTTCATTCCAAATAGTGTTGATATTCAGTTACATCTGTAGCATTTGTGTGTAGGTGGAGCAGACGAGCAGGCCTGACCTGGTTCTCTTTGTTATGAAGTACCTGATGGTGTTGGTTGTTGGAATCCCCTCTGTGTTCTGGGTAGGAAGCAAGAAAACCTGCTTCGAGTGGGCCAGCTTTCTTCATGGCCGCAGACGCAAAGAGTAAGTTCCTTATCCAGTGAGCTCCTTGCTACTACCTCACTTCATGTTCAGACAGCATGTGTATGCGGAAATCCACAAGTAAAATGTAAAAAAAAAAAATATATATATATATATATATATATCTTCTAATGGGCACTTACAGCATGATGTCAAAACAAAAGTCTTCTAAAAAATGTTTTCAAAAAGATATTCAAGGTCCTTCAGTCCTTCCCTCTCAGTCACTGAATCAGAATCCAGTAGAACACCTTTGGGAGTAGATCAGGAGATTTGCAGGTGCAAATTTGCATCTGAAAAATCTAAAGGAATTGCTTGATGCAATCATGTGCACATGGACCAAAATTTCAACAACTTTTTAAAGCCAAGTGCTTTAAAAAAGTGTCCCTACACAGTATTAGTACACTGTTCCTAAAGAAGTGCTCAGTGATTGCAAATATGTTAGGCATGTATGCTGGTTTTGCAATATGGGAAGACATAGCTACATCTGTTTACAGAGTTTCCTATGCATCTTATACATGTATATGGTTTTTAATTTGTATATTTTTGGTTAGTGTTTCTATATGTCTGCTTGATGCTATGAGTCAGTGAGCCAGATAAACCCATGAAACAGGATAAAATCTGAGTATTACCTACATCACTGCGCATGAGAGATTTGTGAGCTATGGAGCATTACTATCCAAAACAAATATTATTAATACTGTTAATACCTTTTAAGTGGTAAATTCTTTAATAGCAGTTAATCAATAATAATTAAATCATTAACATGCCTCAATGCAATCATATCAATATGGACCAGAAAATGGATGTTTTCTACATTATCTTGAATCCATGCCATGAAGAATTCAAAGTGGATTGAGGCTTGTTTGAGGAAAAGGGATGCGCTATCCAGTACTTGTATAGTGTTCCTAATAAAATGTCAGGGTGTTTCCAAGGTAGCAACTATGAGAGAGAATTTAAACATGTCAAAGTATTAGTAAATATGGAATGATTGTTTTTTTTTACTTTCTTTCCCCCAGACTATACCACAAAGCAGGGCAGAGTCTTTACTGTTCTGCTCTGGTGGTCTACACTGTTGTTCTGTTAATTTCAAATAGCGCTTTAACTCTCACATTTTCCGTGTATGTTAATCCTCCTGCAGCAGTGCGGTAAACGACAGCCGTCAGGTTCTTCAGGAGCCCGACTTTGCTCAGGCTCTGTTGCGTGATCCCAATACGCCCATCATCCGAAAGTCACGTGGCACATCCACGCAGGGCACGTCGACCCACGCCTCCTCCACTCACCTGGCCATGTTAGATGACGTGCGCAGCAAAGCGAGCAGCGTCCACAGCAAGATGAGCAGCTACCACGGCAGCCTGCACCGCTCACGTGACGGCAGGTGAGGATGAGCCTGTTGATTTCTATTTATTTGGGGGGGGAGGTGACATTTGGCTGGGCATGAAAGATTTGTATCAGTATTAGAAAATGGACTGTAAAGATACACTCTGTCTCCCTACCAACCAGATGAAAATGTTTATAAGGTGAGTATACACAGATCAGCTAGAACATTAAAAGCACCTGCCTACTGTTGTGTCGCTCAGCTGACCTACAGGTGGCCTCCATTGATCGAACTCGTTTATCCTACAGATGCTCAATAAGATTAAGATTTGGAGGCCAAATCAAAACATTGAAGAAGAATCTGACCTTTTGCTCCCCACCCATGTCATGTCTTAACTATTCATTCTTATATTTACAGAACGTAAGTATATAAGTCCACTTTGTAACCTTGATGAAATGTATAATGTTACCTTGTAAACATCCCTTTAACAATCGGTCATGAGCGTATAGAGTTACTCACAACTGGTATACCCAGGAGGACAGGAGCTGAGACATGCCTGAGATTTCTAACAAAAAGGCAGATCTGCAAACTGATAAAAGAAAGTATCATTTATGTAATAGTAGTATTCGTTTGTTCAGGCCTGTAGCACTCAGTGATCTCATGCTGCTTGTTTTGTTAGAAGACTGACTGAACTCTGTCCTTTTTTTTTTCTTTTTTTCTTTTCATCCTGCAGGTACACTCCCACCAGCCACAGAGGCATGGAGGAACGCCCACCTTACGGGAGCATGCCCCGCCTTAACGAGCAGCTATCTCATCACAGCAGCCTACACCGACTCGACAGCCAATCACGGCACAGCAGCGCGAGGGACTTGAGCCATCCTACACCTGCCAACATAACACACGGCTCAAGCATGAACCGCGTTGTGGAGGAAGACGGAATGAGTGCGTAATTACTGGAAAGTTCAGTTTACACACACAACACCTCAGTGTCAATTCGTACTCAGGAACCAGAGACCTGAGAAAGTGCTTATGTAAAGACTGCACTCAAAGTGGTGCACAGTTTCTGTATTTTACATGTATAGAAGAGCCTTTGGAGGAACGTGTCTCCCTGTGGTACACTTTACAACTTCATAAGACTTTTTTTTTTATATATACTGTGAAGTTCAGAGCAAGCGAGTACAGTACTACAGCATTACTCTGCCCCCTGCTGAGGGACTGCAAAAGTTTCAGTTATGGCAGTTAAAAAAAGCAGCCATGCAGTCGTAGAGATGCTTAGAGAGAAGGTTTTTTTTTACTTGCTGACTTCTAGGTTTTTCATCACGTGATCATCATATCCACAGCTCTAAGCATCTTGTCTAAGCAGCTCCAGATTCCACTCAGTGAGAAGCTTTTACATTTTAGCTTGTTTAAGCACTCAAAGTCATGCAAAAAGTTGGAATAAAGTCAAATGTGAGTGTACTTGGCAATTATGTGCCTCTGGCAAGCAATTATATATTCAAAGATGAAGAAAGTAAAAGATTTATTCACATTAGCGCTTGTAATGTAATGTGTTTCTGTACATTTACTGCAGTACTCCTCAGAAACCTGAAAACCTCACTCCCACCATTTCCTGCTGCATCAGCCTACCTCATCAGCCCCGAGATCCCACACCTGCCTCAACCACACTGAACATTTAACCTGCAATCATGATCCTGTTAATTATTATATACTGACTTGCAAAGTGCAGCTTTTTCACAACATACCGTCATAGGCAAGAAAACATATGGAAATCTACATTAATAAACACTGAAGTGAGCATCACGACTGTGCACAAGTGTGTGCTTACTGCTTCTGGGAAATAAATAAGTTTGTCTGCACGCTATATGCAAAAAGCTTTTAAAACTAATTTTGCTTGTCATTTCTGTTACTCCAGTATGCAATGTGCGCTCCTACTGTAAGCATGTAAATGTGCAACACTGTAAAATACTTCTGCATCCAGATGCTTCTCTGGTACAGAAATCAGAAGTGGAAACATATTTATATCATGTTATAAATATTTTGTATTATTTGAAGTGTCTTTTTACATTTTTTTTTATTGAGCTGCACCGAGTTTTAATTTTGTTAAATCGTAGCTAAATCCAGATGTCTGGGTGATTATCCTCAGTGCTTTTGTTTACCTGTTGCTAAAGTGAATTATCTTTGTGGTATTTAGTGCCTGAAAATGTGACTGTGGACCTGAGACTTGTAAAATGACCACGCTTAAACAGCTACTACTACATGTCTAGTTTCTTTGCCTTCAGTCTCCAACGTATGCTTAATACTTTGTGGATCAACTTATAATCTATACTGTAGGGACTGCAGCTTCTTGTAGAGGGAGTAAGATTTAGCACTTTAACTGTGGCTAGCTGTTGAATGTGTGTAGATATGCTTTTCAATTTTAGGGTCTTGCAAAATTTCAGATAATTTTTATAAGGTAATAAAATTTCTGGTGAATGCTATTTTTTGTTTTTCATTCTGTTCAATGCTTCAAAAGTCATTTACACAAATCCTCCACTTCTCAGATGTAGTTGGATTCCTGGCATCATGCAAAGCTAACTGCAGAGATTAGTTTCCCTCAGTAGTTTCCCTTCTCCCAAAGCAACATTGTAAAATTGCTGGCAGAAAAAAAAAAACAACAAATTCAGTTTTGTAACAGTTCCCCATTTTATTGAAACAAATCAGTCAAGATATGAGTTCTCAATGTGAAAAGAGTGGTGGCTAATTAAATATAAACTCAATGACATTCCACCTTAAATAAGCATGTGCCAAAAAAAAAAAAGGTGTGGTATTCGTCTTGTTCACATCCCAAGTGTCCACACTACACAGATCAATAAAATATGGTAAAAACAGTTGGAAAAATCCAGCCATAAAATTGAAAGTGAATACACCTGACATGCAAAACTGTACATATTCTTACAAAAACAAAGGAAACCAAAAAAATATTATGTGATATGAAATAGCTGTAATATACAAAGGCAGAGTGAACCATCATTTTGTATTCAGTTCCCCCTCAGTTCCCTTAAGTCTAATCCATATTCTTACTACATCACCCAGCATACACACCGAGTTCAGTTAAGGCACCTCCCGCTAGTGTTTGCCTACACAATGACCAAATGACAGAGACGTGTCTGATTTGGTTCTCCTCCTGCTCTCTATTTCTCATTATAATAAAATAAATCATTGGTTCTAACATACCTGAGTAACATCTCAAACAGGCTTCCTGTTATACCATCATGCTTGTAGAAACGTTATCCATCACAGCGCCTCAATTCGGCAAACGGACTCTGCGTTAAGCTTAAATTAGAGTATGGTCGCTTAGATTCAGTAGGAATAAATAGGACAAAGTAATACCACATAAGTATGATCCCAAACCAGAGCACACATTGCAAGTCAGCTGCTAATTTAAGAATACAATGTGCCGAGTTTATTAGACTGGCCCACAGTGAATTTCTCTCATGTTTGCAAAACAGTACGTTAAAATACTGCTGCATGAAAATCTTTTAACTCCAGTGTAGACTGTTTAGGTTAGTTTTTGCTCTCAGACACAACTGTCCCTCATTATTTATGTCCTTTAGGCATGATATCAATCTGGAGTTAATGAATGTAATGTGGATAAAAAGACATGGTGAAGTATATAATCATGTCGATTCATTGAAATCCCTTAAATACTAGTTCAGGAGATACAACGCTGTCAGAGCTATGGCAATATACCGAGAAGAACAATGACCGTTTTGCTAAGTCAAATTTTTTACAGTAAATGTAAATATACAACTGCTGTGCTCTTACATTGAAAACTCATTTCTTGCCCCTGTAAACTAAGCTTGAAATCTGGAATCTGGGTAACTTCTAGATTGTTTCCCATAGCATGAATTAATGGACCCTACAACTATCTTAAAAGGAATCATCTAAAAAATAAGCCAAAAGCGTTGTTTAACTTATTTGCATGAGTTATGTCTTCTTTTGACAAAATATAATCCATATAAATTATTATTAATAATAATAAAAAAAAGAGCATGGAATGAGCAATATAGTACAGAAAGCTTGTTCTGACTGAAAGCGAACTATAATTAATGGCTTGCCTCGTAAATCTGAGGTAAAAAGGTCCAGGGGTGACTGATAGTCTAACTATGCACTGTCCCTGAACTCTTAATATAATTGGTAATTAATAGTTAATTTTACACCTTGCCATCGACGTCAGGAATTAAAAAATAATAATAAAAAAAAGACTCCCCCCTTCCTCCCCCCACCCGGTCCCCACTGTGTAATTACTGGCTACAGAAAGTAACAAAAGTAGAGGCAACAGATAAATGCACCAGTGAATGAGTTCAAGCCCTTGAATGCTCCCTTAACTGGGAGAAGCACTCTCAAGCTCAACTGGATTGTGTTTTGTGAGCGTCACACAAGTGACATTAGTGTCATCAAACCCGTGATAACATACAGATTATACTGTATATGTACATCCACACCCAGGCTAAGTTTGGTTTCATGTTTTGAGTTATGCAAGTCATAGAAAACATAAAATTAAACAAACAATAAAAATGAACAACAACAACAACAAAAAAAAAAATCTTTGGAAACAGCATTATTGCTCCAGTAAAGGAACCGTGAAGCACACTAAAACAGGCAAGGAGCTGAAGAAGAAGAAGTAGGTGGCTGCCATATGTTTTCCGGTACATTCACCACTGAGCGACGGAGGGATTGTGTTTCTACGCTATTACGGTCTCTGGATCTACAGTATCTGTGTGTGTGCATGCAAGTGCCTGGTGTTTCTGTCGTTACATTTGGACATCTCAATTAACATGTTTCTCTAATAAAAAATCTAGGCAGATTCAGTGGAACTATTGACAGTTGTAGAGATTCTGATAAGATAAAGCTAAAATTATTCAATTTACCATGGCTGCGTTTTCATGTTTAAAAACTTTTGACTTAAAGTCAAAGGAAAACAGCACACTCCAAGCCAAGTCAGTTTTCACAATAGTGTTATTTTTCCATAATATATTATACTCTACTTAAACTCTATGTACATTATTTCAATCGTTCTAGTTCTACTGTATTCTGAGCATTAAATATGAAAGAGCTGCGTGGCACCCGAGTGCCGAGGTCTGTTTAAATGTAGTGCGGAGGTTGGGAACGATCGTGTGTCAGTGTTACGTTTCTAAGCATTAATTGTTTACTAAGCACTTCTAATCATAATCATCGCAACTTTTAATCATGCTCTGAATTCACCTTATTCTTAAGCAAAGGGTGACTGTGATGTATTTAGTGTTTTAAAATATATATATTTTTTTATATTCAGGGAAGTGTAGCCTTTTGCATTACTCTTAAAATGTAATGTCTAAAATAGTAGCATCACTGGCAGATAAAACATTTTTAATAAGTTAGAAGAAAACCAGTAATTCGAAATCTACTGGAAATGTTTGCAATTTTTCTGCAAAAGCAGGGTTTTAAAATGCTATATAGTCAAATGTGCATATTGGACCTGTTTTTGCAATTATGTGCGTTTGTGAACACACATTCACACACATGCACGAAGAAATATAGGGCTTTATCTGCACACAACCACAAGTGTAGTGTATCAGGTTCCTTGAGAGTCACTGCTGCTTGCTTATATATATATATATATATATATATATTTTTTTTTTTTTATTTATTTTTTTTTTTACCATAGCTTTAAGGGATCCTGATGCTCTAGAGAGGGGTAACAGAGAGCAGGATGAGTGGGATCAGTGCCTTGTACGGCACTCAGGACTCCCAGCCCGGGTGCTCGCTGCGTTCCAGAGACAGGGACTTGCTCTTATGTGGGGATGCTGGACTTGGCGGACTGCTCAGGTTGGAGCTGTTGGAGGCTGTTGAATGTCTTGGTGAATCTGAATCCTAAAGATTTAAAAGAGAACGTTCACACAAATGTACAAAGAGCTTTTTTTAAAAACAATTTTATAACAAAGTTTTAGTAAAATTTTAATAAAATAAAAAAATCACGTGACCTTGGAGCCTATACCTAACAAATACCATTAAGTGAGGCTGTGATAATATTATAACCCAGTTAGACATCAGTATCTGGCATTGGGTACTGGCTTTAATCTACTTTCTAAATCATCACCCAGTCAGCTCCATGTGTACATCCGGAACACTCTATTCTTACAGAGAGCTGCTACTGAATCCAAGGGAAGTGCTGCAGGCCAGAGATCTTCACAGGTATAACACAAACAGGCACAATATGACTAGCCATAATATGAAAACTTGAGTTAGATGTATTTTAAAAAGTACCAGTTCCTCCTTTTATAACTGTATTATTATTATTATTTTTTTGACTTCAGACTTCATAATTTCAGCTCAGGTTCACTCTCTGTTAATGATATTTATAGCGAATGCCTTATCATGCTGTCAATCCATGACTTTCATAGAGGTCTTAGCATGAGACCCAAGAAGGTAAGGTGGTGTCTACCCAGTGTCTCACAGAACCAGTTATGTACTTAAGTAGCATTTCACTCTGGGGTGGTTGAGAGCTACAAAGAATTTAGGCCTAACCAAACCCATGAAAATCTCCAATACAAACAAGAAGCACCCACTAGTCTAACAGGTTTATTTGATGCTAAAAGGATGAATACAGGAGGGGTGCTTTATCACACAGTGCTGCTGGTTACCTTTATCCTACTAAACAGGGTCCTTAAAGTCCTTTTCACATCAGGGGTCTTGCCTGTGGGAGAAACTGCCTTCCACTACAGAGAGTCACACATTGGCCACATGTCATAATGGAGTCCACACACATGCGGTGAAGTGTAGAAGATGCGATTGGTTCTCAAGTGGAACAGTATCTCTCATTCTCTAGACCTGGTGCCACTCGATACATGCACATAGCGTGGGAAAGAAAGAACAGGACCTTTTTTTCTCTCTTTTTTGTGTAAAAAAGCCTGGATTTTCTATATGCAGCATAGACAGCTCAAAAACAATACCATGCTATAGAGCAAAAATAACTCTTGGCTGTGATTGGTGTCAACTGCTCCTCCTGTCACTGCTGCACAGTGAAAAAACAGAATGAAGCAAAAAAAATCCCAGGCATGAAGACTTTACCTGTTACAGCTTTCTGAAAGTCTAAGAGATCCCATACACAGAATGAAACATACCAATCATCTACATCAGTGGTTCTCAACACTGGACTGCCTGTCTTGTACAGGGTGATTCAGTCGAAAGAGGCTCAGAATATTCTGTAATAACTCTTGCTAGGACAAAGCGCTCTGAACGAAACAACGTACAATGTGCTCCTCAGTATACGGAGCATTGAACAGTCCAGGAAAACAAAATGCGCAGGGCAGGTGGTCCTCCAGGTCCAGGGTTGAGAAACACTGAGGTAAAATTATGCACTTTTATTAGTTTAGCAATGCAGACTAAAACTATTTATATATTTTAGTCTGGTTTGCTTTTGCAACAAATAAACTGTTTGGATTACCAATTAAATAAATTACATGTGGTTTAAGCTCTCCCCCCATAGTACATTTACTCACCTCTCTGTCAAACTGGGAAAGGGGGGCGTCACCTGCACAGTCCATGCCTCCCCCTGATGAGAGCGAGCCCTCAGAGGGTGAGGTCATCGTCTGCCGCTTGTTGGAGCCGTAACTCCCACTAGAGAACTCCCTCCTAAGAGCACTGCCGTTCTGCGAGGACGAAGCTATGAGGCGAAGACCAAGCCATGTGACCATTACTGCACTGAACAAAAACTATTAACTGGCAATTTCAATGTATCTTTTTCAAGATACATCTCTTTACTATTTCTTATACTTACTTGTGCCGAGGCCACTGCTGGCACTCATGGAGCGGCCTGGTTCAGGTCTGGCTTTTGTTATAGAGGGGATGCTGACGGAGCCGCCCAATACTCCCCGGCTCTCTTGAGGACGGACATTCTGAACAGAACATTTAGGAATCAGAATATATTGATTTACATATATTTAATTACATAACCATTCAAACATTAATAATAATTTTAAAAAAGCTGTTCATTACTTTTTGTTCATATATACCAGGGGTAGGCAAGTTCAGTCCTAGAGAACCGCAATCCTGCAGAGTTCGGCTCCAACCCTAATCACACACACCTCAACAAGCTAATCAATGTCTTCAGGATTACTGAGGCTACAGGGAAGGCGAGTTTTATGTTCTGTTGGAGCTGAAATCTGCAGGCTCTCTAGGACCGAACTTTCGAACCACTGATGTATACAATGATATTTGTGTTGTGTACTTTTCATGTTTAAATCCGCATTAAACCCAATGTGCTTAAGCGGGGTACTTATTAACTAAATATTTTATGTGTAAAGAAACACATTTTATTACAACCACAAAAAAATATTCTGATTTACTAACAATAGGTGAGGATTAATTGTGTCTTAAGTGAACTAGTATATGTTTAGATTTTTTTTAATCATTTTGACTAGGCAATTTGGGGGGCTTAATATTGATAAAAATGTGAAATACATGGCAGTCTCAATTCAAACTAATTAAATTTGCCACCGACATGCAATGACTTAAACTGTGTGTAATGTAACAATGATTAGGTACAGAAATATATACAGAAATCAGTTTAAAAGTATCTATCAATTTATAATTTTATGTTTGAGTTTAAAAACAATTAAAATATTTTACGTTCATATCAGGATGATTTGTCACATCCTGTTGTGTTTAGTAATTGCTACGCGTCAGTTGTTTTGCTTGTTTGTTTTTTTTTATCTGCCATGTCTACTCAGAATGAATAGCACATGCATAAGCCTCAATAACAAGTTTTGTACTTCTACTTGTGACATCATTCATGCAACCATTAAAAACACCCACAATATGCCATCTGTCTGGTCATGCAGCCAATTCAGTACTTTTTTCAGATCTTTGTAAATCGGGGTCTTATTTTAGAGGTTGATAAATGATGTAAGGGTCTCTAGCCCTACCAGAGAGCAGATGGAGGCAGGAGTCCCAGGAGCAGAGCTTAGGGATGGGGAATAGGAGGAAAGAGGGGAGTCCTGGGAGAGGAAGTGGTCAGCAGAGGTGACAGTCATGTGATAGACATGCTCAAAGCTGGTGGGGGTGGAGATGAGGCGCAGGCGGGGAGAGGGGAGAGGTGAACTGGGCTACAGCACAAAGAGTGAAGACAGAGTGAAATGATGGAACAGAAATAGTGGAGAAGTGGAGAATAAAATAGCCATAGACATCTAAAATAAGCAACGGGAAAGAGAGAAGCAAAAATATCAAGAACAGACGTGATACCAAATAAATAGGAAAGTGCTAGAAAATTTGACAAAGTTGAAATAATAAGATGGGAGGCAGCAAGGTGTTTAAAATAATAAAAAAAAATCTTTAAAGGCTTATTACCTTTGGAAGATCCTTAAGTATTTGGATCCCATCTCCAGGACCCATATGAACAACATGGTTGAAGTTGGTTGGATTTGAAATCAACTTATTCCTCATCTCAGGGTCTCTAAGCATCTCTCTAAATCATAAATCAAACAATACCATCAAAACAGGGTTAAAAAAATATTTACTAGTCATGCAAAAACACCATTAATGCTCTCTTCATATTTGCATCCAAGTACTGATCTGTATGCTCTGTTAAATTTCTTTCACCTCCGTTGTTGCAGCCGCTCCTCCTCTGGAACTCTAAAGGAAAAGCGACGTTTGCTCGTCATGCTGCGCACCATCTGCTTCCGGCTGTTATCAGACGTCTCTGGAACCACCAACTCGTCTCCCTCTGTAACAGATGACATTATCAGTACAGACAACATCACTGTATCCAACTTCCTAATTAATGAACAGTGTTGGTTAAATTACTGAGGAAATGTAATCCGGTGCTAATTATAATTCTTTAATTATGTAATCAGTGATGTAATCCTGTGTTTACACAAACAAACAACAATTCTCTGGGTTTACTCAAGTTTTCTCTCTCGTGGGCATGCACAGTGACAATTCAGCAGTTATGTTTACAGTCTACTGTGTTATTTATTAGGGGCGTAACAGTGAAGCATATTTTATTCATTCATTCTGTCTAAGACTAGTTAAACATGTCGGGCCGTATATAATTATGCGTGTAAATATATGTAAATAAATGCAAATAATTGCTGCATATGTCCATAGTAAAATATGGCATACATTATGTAAAATGTAATAAACTTAAAACTTAATCAGACAGACATACATCAATGAGCCATAACATTAATATCACATAACACTGATCAACTGGTGACCGGATCATAGGCACCCAAGGCTCATTTATTCCTGTTTGGGAGCAAAGGCTAGTCCGAGGTCCGATTCCACAGAAAAGCTAATTTAGAAAAAACAAAAAAAACAAAGACAAGACAGAAAGGCATCAGAACAAACAATGCACCACAGGCCGCCGCATACAGGGCCCGTCAGGCAAAGAGCCCGGGGCCTCAAACCTACCCTCCAAACTCCCCAGATCCCAATCAACTCAAGCAACCATGGACAGGCAAGTCCAATCCACGGAGGCCCGACCCCACAACCCACAGCACCCAAATGATCTGGTGCCAGACACCACAGCACAGCCCCAGAGGCCCTGCAGTAGCACAATGGGGATCCTACACAATACATGTCATAATGATTTCCACTGAAATGTTATAGCTGATTGCTGTACTTTACTCTGAAATAGTAGCCTGCTCTTTATCTTAAGTGTAGTATATGCTAGAGGGGCTTTTAAAAACATACTTTTCATATCCACACCAATTAATGTACTGGAATAACAGCAGGCGGTAATCACACTGCATTTGTGGCCACTAGGTCCGGGCGATCGGCATCACGATAAAACGTATGTTTATAATGATGGCACGCTTTGATCATTTTCTACTTGATGCCTTGATACGGATAGATCATACTGTACACTTGCTCTGGCATGCACTTGCTCTTTGTTATAGTTGTTATGGTTACAGAAACTAAGTGGCATGGTTTTTGGGGAAAAAAAGTCACCCGTGAAGCACATGATACTAAAATGTAGGAAAAGTAGCTTTAAGAAACACAAAATGTGATTTAAAACCTTGCTGTTATTTTACATGATGTTAGAACATTACAAGTTATTTCATGACTTAAGATATGAGACCAATATGGAGATTCTCCATGTAGATTAGCATAATATTTAGTATTTTGCATTTTGCAATACAGTAAATTATATTTGTATATTTTCTTCTTCATCTTTTTTTTTTTCCTGATTTTCTCCCTAATTTAGTTGTGTCCAATTCCTCCCCGTCACTAGGGGGCTCCCACATTAAAGCTACTACTACCACTCAGCCGGGAGGGAGATCCATCACGTGTTTCCTCCGAACCATGTGACGCCAGCCGACCGCATCTTTTCGAACTGCTCGCTCACGCACCGTTGGGGCCGGCATAACACACTCGGAGGACAGCGTTATCCGCTCCTTCCGCTTGCGTGAGCTCACAGACGCCCCTGATTGGCTGTAAAGCCGTGATTAATGTCGGAGCACTAAGTACCTCTCATCCCTCCCCTCTGAGAGAGCTCGGCCAATCAGCTCTCTCTAGACCTCCGGCTGCCAGAGGTTACAGCATCATTTCTTCATCATTCTACCAAAAACATTTCAATGATTTAATTTGATATATACAATTAGTGTTATTCTAATCTACGCAGAAAAAGAAAATGGTGTTGTAAGTGTGTTATGAAATTTTTGTGTATATAATATATAATAATATAATTGTCAATCACGGGCAATATAGACAAATTTATTATGATAAGATTTTTTTCTATATCATCGTGTTGTAGTAGCCCAAAGCCTGGCCGGGAATCGAACCCGGACTCTGGAGGTGCAAGGCGACAGTGCTAACCACTACACCAATCAATTACTGTACGTGTAATGTTGCATGTTTTAATCAGCTGCAAATGGAAACCTAAGATTCAGGTAACACTTATCAAGACACCACCACATTGTATCAAATTACAATTTATGCATCGTTAAACCCACAGGATTCAGATATGGCACGTACCTGCTGTTTTATTTTTAAAGTAGATTAAGCGTACTGTCTCCAGCCCTAGCAGGTTCAATGAGCCGTCTGTGTTCAGAGGATGAACCTAAACCACAAGTGCAACAAAATCACAACAAACGTGTTAGAGAGCGCATCAGGATAATAACTTGTTACTTTTACTTACAACATGTTTTTAATGAAAAAACAAAAACAGTGACTAAAATAAACTTTCCACAACTATCTAAATTAAATGGTTACATGGTAAAATAAAAAAAATATCTAAATACTAGTTGTGTGACATGCGTGTCTTAAATATTTACTTTTTTCAGAGGAATCGTCTGAATCCACTCCATACTGTTCACATCAAACACATCCACTGCGTTCTCGCTGTACACTGATAAGTAAGGTGCATTATAACCTGCAGAGGACAAAATGTAAACACATTTATTGTGGACAGCATCCATTAGTGAGTGATCATCTGACAGATTAAAAGTGTTGACAGCACTTACAACAGGCAGTTGGCACAGCTGGCCACATCAGCTCCTGCTGGCGTGAGCGCCTCCCCTGGCAGTCTACGTAAACACCGATGCTGCTAAAGCACAGTAGTAACTCTTTGCTGGAAATTTCCACAGCGCAGAGTGCGTCCAAGCCTAGCTGCCCAATGAAAGCCAGGGTGTGATCTTCTGGATGGAGCAGGCTAGTGGGAGGCCCATCTCCTTGCAAGCTGTAGCGTAGGAATCCAGCCTGATAACCCACACACAACTTATCCCCCTGTAGAGCCATCCACTGCACCGCCCCGGGAACCTGCAGCTCCCGCAGTTTCCTGTACCGTGTTTTACCCTTGCAGAGCTCATAGCAGATTACCTGTCTCTTCATGGCAACACACAGGCAAGGGCGACCCCCGTGCTTTACCACACCAGACACCAATGTCTGGCAGCCTTTAGTCTCAGGAAGTTTGTAGAAGTCTGTGTCCCGATCGTCCAGAGACGCCATGGAGAAAAGCCGAACGTGACGGTTACGGCCAGAGATGACCGCTAGCAGCTGCTCAGAGGGAATCAGGTCAATCAGATGGACCTTTTTATTGTCCCCTACCTTGACAATCTCTATGTAACACCAAGAAAAAAAAAGAAATGCATGAGACATCTGAAGGAAGTAGGTAAATTATGTTACAGTTTTTATTAGTACAAAAAAAGATGTACCATCTTTGGTGACGTGGATAATGTACAGTCCCTCCTCATTGCCCAGAGCTATCCTCTCATGATCTGAAAATGAAGTAAAAAGTAAAAGATAAGTGGTAATGTTATTCTGTATGATACTGTTGCGGAGAGCTTAAAGTACTTTTGACCGTGTTGCAGAAGCACCTAGAATAGCAGCAGACTGGGTGGTTTTGATTAGAGGCAGGGTGCTGTCATAAGCTTCTTTAGGGACATAAACGGAGCGCTCCTTTAACTTGTTCTTCCTTAGAAGACGGTGCAGCTCATTCAGCAGTCCCACCCACTTATTCTTTTCCTGATCGTTGTCAGCCAGGATAAGGATGGAGCATTTTTTACTGCCAGATGTAGACAGCTGAGACGCTGTGACCTGAAGGCGAGACAACAGGTAACATGATTTAATGGAATGGCAACAGAGCCAAAAAAAAAAAAAAAAAAAACGTTTAAACAGTAACAAATAACTCTTTCACGTGCTACTTTGAAAACAAAAGCTTTTTAAACAAATACGGTCAAATCTCATTACAACAAACCTGCTGTAACTTTCATAATTAATTTGTTGTAAACAGTTCTTTTTATACACGTTTATATACGTGTCATTAACATTTACAGTGGTTTGCAAAAGGATTCATACCCCTTGAACTTGGCTACATTGTGTTACAACCACAAACGTAAATGTATTTTATTGAGATTTTAGGTGATGGACCAAGAAAAAGTGGCATATAATTGTCATGATAAAAGTTTTTACCTAAATTCCAGTGGAACCAATTGCCTTCAGAGGTCACATAATTAGTAAATAGCAGTTCTGTGAAGCCTCACAGAGATTTGTTAGAGAACATTAATGAACAAAAAGCATCATGAAACCCAAGGAACACACCACACAAGTCAGGGATAAACATTTGGAGACGTTTAAAGCATTGGCCTCTTGGCCGCTTCTCTCATTAATGCTCTTCTTGTCCGGCCTGTCAGTTTAGATGAACTTTGGTTTTTGCAGTTGTGCCATACTCTTTACTCACTCATGTTTTATCATTTTCACCTTCCACTTCACAATAAAGTGCCACTTAACTTGTGTTGGTCCAACACAAACTCCTAATAAAATATATTTACATTTGTGTTTGTAAAGTGATACAATGTGGAAAGGTCCAAGGGATACGAATACTTTTGCACTGTATTTCTTTAATTTAAACATAAAAAATCACATCAAGTGAAAATTTGAATAGGCAATTTTTTAAATATTCCTTTACAGTTTTCTCATTTAATAATGATCAACCCAATAGTAAACTTGAACAAAGTAAATTCTTGACAAAGACTATACTGATAAACACTGTATTTTCTAATGAGCTCGCCACTGAAGACGGCTTAAAGCAGGCAAAACTGCCTAAAGACTTGCCAGGCATGTTGCATTGTCTACTGTATAATCAGCCACCTGTGGGCTGGGTACACACAAACACAAAAATTTTTTAAATGTACTTTTATGGTTTTCTAGCATGTAGACTCTGGACATTGTGTGGTCAGGTGCATAACAATTAATTTCCAAATAATGATGAGGTTAGCTCTATACAGTACATGGTGTAGATGATGGTGCCAGTTATTTGATTCACTGTATTAAATGTCCAGTATAAAAGAATCTCTATAGAATCACTTTAAAAAAATGCACTATAAAAGGTATTAGTGAAATTCAGGACCTGCTCATCAGTTGAATCCACTTTGCACGTGACGTACCCACCTTCAACCTTCAACCAAATACACATTTTAGTCATAGTGTTCATGATAATTTTACTTGGTGGATCACAAATTACCTGACTATGACAACCTGGGATTGAAAATACTAAGTAACATTTCCCATTGATCCGCGGGTCCCATCAAGAATAGCTGTGAAATGCACCTAAAAAACTCTAACTTGAAAATCACGTGTAAGGATTCTAAAGGTACAGTATGTATAATACTGAGGAGAAAAAGGATATAATTAAAGACAAATTTGACAAGGGCAAGAATTTGCCAAGCTATTAAATATCCTTGTTTTGGTCACTAATTAATTATCTGTAAATTTCTTTTAAAAATGAATGTTAAATACATTAAAATACTAAAATTACATTGATTCCTTTACAGTTAAACTAATGAATCAACATCGCTCCTGTACCATCTGCTCAAAAATTTGATGTTGGGTGTATCTAATGTTATGATATATTATGAGAACCTATGATAACTATTAGGTTTCTAGAGCAAGTCATTTTTACAAATAACTGTAAATGGTAGCCCCAGCAGAAATATCTGTTATGGTTAATTAAAACCAAACAAGCCCAAACCCAGAGATTAACTTACCCTGAAAATACAGGGAATGTCCTTCCTATTGGCATGGATGACATCAGATGCTAGTACTGAACTGACTGCAAAATCCTCATCCCTGCAAAAAGAAGAAAATTTTCAGACAGCAATCGCTATGTTTAAATGTCACAATTTTTACTTTTCTTAAATAAATCATTCTGATTACAAATTCCGAATAAATATTTAATGTTTTACAATTTGTTGTGCGTTTACCTTCTCTATTAATATCACTAGATTTTTTTTTGTTTGATCCTAGTGGTATTTTGCAGCAGAATGCTTAATGGCCAAATATAATCTCAATAGCCTTACTGCTAATTGTTGTGAAAATTCAGCTATTTCACGCCACAGATTTCTTTCCACAACTGATACAAAACAGCATCCAATATTGAGCCCCTGTATTTTACTTTTTGCTCACAGACCTGACAA
The DNA here is from genome assembly GCA_011419295.1 of Clarias macrocephalus. NCBI lineage: Eukaryota > Metazoa > Chordata > Actinopteri > Siluriformes > Clariidae > Clarias > Clarias macrocephalus. The sequence goes on from JAAGKR010006677.1 coordinate 28,709, forward strand.
CTCTCACATATTCTGCCTCTCCAAATAAAATAAAATTGCAAGTAAACATTTTACATAAAGTGACATACTGACATGGAAAATCAGTGATCTAAAATATGCACATACCGGGAGTTGGACAATAAAATTGAAACACTGGCCAATTTAATGCTGGAGGTTTCATGGCTAAATTTGACCAGCCTGGTGATCAATCTTCATTGATTGCACATTCCACCAGTAAGAGCATTTAAGCATTTAGAGTGTTTAAAATATTTAAAATATTGCCATGCATATAACATTATGGGTGACATATCAGATTATGATAGATACACTCTCGGTACATATGTGCAAATTCTGCTAGCAAAAATAACATGATTTAAAATTTAGAAAATTATGAGTGCGTGCTCAATTTTGGAAAAACAATTGCGTATACATAAACATTTTCAACCTCCACTGAGGCATCAATCAGATTAGGTACGTATTATACTGTATGCAAATACCATTGTTGACAGACAGAATAACACATTTGTAAGTGGTTCTCGATAGTGACTGACCGCATGTCGATGACCTGGCTAACCACAACACTGGGCTGTGCAACTTTGCCCTCTGCAAGCTCATAGAGGAACAACTTAAAGTCACACACAACAGCAAGGGCTTTCTGCCATCCTTTCTTCACCCCTGCTGGCTTAGGTACCTAAAAATAATCATAATAATAAAGACAGTGCAAATTCATCTCACAAATACACAGTCAATGCAGAAGTTTAAAGGCCTAATAAATCAATTAACTATAAAAGTGATGACTGCAGAGAGCAGAGCTTCTCACCCTAACATGGCCCTCATAAGCTGTGCCAATGCCTTTCTGCGCGTCAATCCCCAGTGGACCTTTTGTTTGGTCTGGCGGAATGGGACACACGGCAGGGGCTCTGTCCGCACATGTCACATGACACGAGAAGTTGCAGACTGTACGAGAGCAAAGAGTAAATAAATGTAATCTAAAAACCATCATTAAGTTATTTCTTTTTTAAATTTTTTAATTAGTTGTAGTGTACATCACCTTCGCATATACATCCTTGTCGGATGAGTCCAACCATCAAAGAAGTGCACTGGTTACACTTAGTGGGAGCGGTGAAGGACTTCACCACAAACTGATGAGCTTTCGGCTGCAAGAGAGTAAGGAAAATCTAAATGCAAATACCTCAAGAGGGTATTTAATTTAATTTGGTCTAAAAAGCTAGTGGTTTCAATAAACAAAAACAGGCTAAAAGACCTGGACTCTTTTGGAAACAAGGGAATTTTATGAATTTACAGGCATTATGATTAATATGCAAATAGAGATGCTTTCTAGTACATTTCTCCTCTTGTTTATAGAATCTAGAGACATTACAGGGATTGAGCATATAAGGATTGTGTCGACCAAAAAATTTATACACAAGTCAGGAAAAGAAAAACTTGTATAAATATTTTAATACAACATTTATTGCTATATGTTATATATTGATATACAAGATAATATTATGATAACAATGTGATAATATTATTAATATTATATTAATATAATATACATCATACTATTTTTCCTTTTTCTGAAGTGTGTATACATTTTTGGCTGACTCTGTCGATGTCCAAATATGAGAAGAAATATTACAAAATTGTGAGAAATCACCAACCTCACAGTTAATGGTTTTTTAAATGCCACTATTTTTTTAAATGCCATATTTAATAATTTATTTATTTATTTAGGAATCAATACCTTGGGTATGGGAAACCCAGTGCTGCTGTACCCTCCTGATCGCATGGTAGGCGTCTGTGTACCTTTGTGGGGATAATCTATCGGCTGGAACAATAAAGTTATTTATCAGCTCTCTGACACAGTTATTACACTTAATTATTCGACATACACTGCTTGGCCAAAAAAGTTGCACAATTTAATATTTTGTTTGACTGCCTTTTGCTTAAATTATAGCTCGCAATGTGGTGACCAAATCATGAATGAAATTGTTGATGATAACTCTTTCACGATTTGAATTCTTGAATTTGTCCATGCCATAAGGGTTGGAAAATAAATAATAATAATAATTACAATACAAAATATTAATAATCGATTGATGGGATAACGTCATCTTAATTATATACATTCAGGTAAATTCACTTCACTTGCTTCCCTTATTACCCTGATGTGGCAATTGCCCTGACATAACGTCAATCAATCAAAGGCACCAAACGACATGGCCTTTTTCTATCGCTTCACATTGTGAGAGTGGAATGACTTTTAACATAGTTCACCAAGCATTTAAGTGACTTCCAGTCACAGTTATTCATGATATTTTCTCATATTGTGTGTGTTTGTATATTTGTAAAAGGCACCTCTAAAGGCTCCATGTCACTAGTGGTGGAAGGAGAACGAGAGTGGGATACAACTTGTGACTTGCGATCTTCATCTCGGGATGGCGTGTTTGACACACTAAAGTTGTCAATGGAGTCAATCTAAGGGGGAAAAGGAGGAGTCAGACAGAATGCTAACCTTCATTACCCTAATTAAGAGTTTCCTAGGATTATATTGCTAATGGTTAGTATCCAATATGAGATGTAAGAGAGCTCTTAAATCCTAGAAAAATCTTAATTATTCCATGTCTGTAGTCATTTTATACATTCAGAGGCTGTTTACATGGCATGTCTTCAACAAAGAATGCATGTTACAAAAGTTAAGGCCACAATCATGAATTTCAGAACACATTTGCTCTGTGCTACATATTGCTCTGTGTTATATCACATAAAGAGCTCGGAGAGAAAAATAATGAACATTTACATTCCAAAGCACATTCCAATGATCTTTTGTATTTATATTATTAAAATACATCCAGCATATAAAAAGTTAAATAAATTCCATGATTGTGCCTTAAAAAAAACATGGTCTGGTCAAACTTTTGTGAACACCTGACATTCACGTGATGCCCAATTTTCAGTGGGGTTGAGGTCCCGACTATCTGCAGGACATCAGGGTTCTACCACTCCAACCTTGGCAAACCAAGTTTTCATGGACCATACCTTGTGCACAGGTCGCAGCCATGCTGGAACATGCTTGGGCTTCTTAGCTCCAGTAACGGGAAATTGTAATTTGACTGCCATGTCTGCACCTTTGTAGTTCAGAAAAGGCTAACAAATGTGTGATGGTCAGGTGTCCACAAACCTTTGGCCATATAGCGTAGATCAATATAAAGACCCCCCCCCCTTCACACACAAAAAACCAAACCCAGCCAAAACAAAACATTCATGCCTTGAATATACATGCAAAAAAAAAAAAAGAAAAGAAGATGCAGTCACATAAACAAAAGAACCCACGTGCTATAGATAATCCCATTTATGATTATATTTAAAACACTCCCTGCACATACTCTTAGAATCTAAACGAAAATATAAACGTAAATATAAACGAAAACAAAAGCACTTTTGTAAGTCGCTGTGGATAAGAGCATCTGCGAAATTCCTAAATGTAGAAGTAAGTAAATTAAGTATTAAATATGGCTATATCAGGTAGATGTATGAAACATGAATAAGCTGAGGAAGGAGACCCAGCCCAGTTCACAGAAACAGAACTGAGAATCAGTAAAAAAGAGTTAAACACTTATGGTATGACCCAAATACTAAAGATCATAGTGACATCCATATGCAATTCCACATCCATGCAATATGAAAATGTAAACATGCATTAAAGCCACGGAGAATATCACAATGGCAACACAAACACAGCCGAAAATTTGTTACTGCACCACTCAATGCTCCACCAGGACAAACCAAGAGCTTACATGTCTGCCTTTGCTGGCTTGACCACAGGCAGGAGATCGCTTCAATGTAAACAACAACAAGAGTTGTAGATCACGTTAATACATGGACTAGTGACGAAGAAATCTACAGTTAAGGATTATTTGAAAACATTTTTAAAAGAAACAAGATTCAGAACTGAATTTGGAACTATTAGCAGTGGTCCCAAGAAAAGACAGCAATATGGAGACTTGATCTATCTCAACTGTATTACGATCAATATTATTACGACATCCCCAAGTGCTCAGTTTATCAGTACTAACATCAAAGTGTTCCACTGCAGAGGCTGGGGCATTAAGAAATGCAAGGAAGGAGTTGTGTGAATCTTGATTCTTTACACCTGCAACACACACAAAAAAATATTTTATATAAAAATATACATTACACTGTAGATCATAATCTGTGATAAGATGTTAGGGTTATTTACCCTTAGACAAACGTAGTTCTTCAGTTTCTCGCTTTAGTCTTTCTATCTCCACCTGTAAGTCCTGGTTCCTCTTTTCGGAGTCCTGGAGTTTGCTGATTTGAGGGAAAAAAAAAAACATTCAGATATTGAAATCTGTGAAAATCTGTCCATACCTCCGAGACGTCCAGCTAGATATCACTGTAATGTTTAGGCCAAAACTTTTTATCATTCTATCCATAATGCATGGAGTTTGCATGTTCTCCCCGTGCTTGATGGGTTTTCTCCGGTTACTCCGTTTTCTCCCACAGTCCAAAGACGTGTAGGTTAGGCTAATTGGTATTCCCAAATTGCCCATAGTGTGTGAATGAGGGTGTGAGTGTGTGTGTGCCCTGCGATGGATTGGCACCCTGTCCACCCCGCCTCGTGCCCTAATTCTCTGGGATAGGCTCTGAATACAGGATTAAGTGATATAGACGATGCGTGAGAGTGAGTGAGAATAAAGTATAAGACAGTATAAAAGACAGTATAAAAATATACTTTATTCTATTTATTATTATTGTATTGGCTTCTATCCAGAATCCCAACAAACAGCATGAAAATTGAGATCATAGCTGAAAAGCTTTACCACTCAGTGGCCATGTTGGCAGCCTTCACTTTGTTGAGTTCATCTTGGATGGTTTGTTTTGCTTTTATCTCAGAGTCCAGTGCAGACTGTAGCTCCAGACGAGCAGACATGTCCAGCTTAGCCAATCGTCGCATCTTCCATGGCATGTCCTGTCATGATGGAGGCATACCGTGAACATTTTTTAAAATACCCGCTGTTTTGGGTAAAATGTTGCTTGTCTAACATTCATTCACTTTGATTTAATCATTAAGTCATACAAAATATAATATGGCATGCTCATCATTTAAGAGGTCCAAATATTATTTAAAACTCAAACAAACATTACCGTAGAGCGAGCACCAAGACTGGTGTTCCTTAGCCCCTCCAGCTCCTCATTCATCTTTGAGGCCAGAGCCTGGAGGTAACCTCGTGCATCTTTCTCATCACTCACCCTGTAGAACAAAAGTAAAACGATAATCAGCGATATCACAGCGACTATGTAATGCTATAACATCCAATTAAGAATTTTCTTGTTCTAATAAGACACATACCACTGTATGATCTCTGTGATTTGAGCCTCCCAGTGGGCCACACTCTCTTTATCAGCTAGCACTCGCATTTCATCCTCCAGCTGCTTGTGACTGCCGTTCAACTTCTTATGAGAGATTGTCAACTAGAAACACATGGAGTAAAGGCAGTGATTACCACCACAAATAGATATAACTGAGAAATGAATGTTTAAAGTAATAGCCATACCCATCAATAATGCAACACCACCACAGAGAGTGGGATTTTAGGTTTAAAGAGTTACCAACACTGGATATGAGATTAATTGCGATACACTTTACATGAGATATAATTAACAGCATTTTTTTATAACTGACATAATAATGGAGACATAAATATAGAATGTGTTAATATATAGATGTTTAAATGTACATTGTGTACAATTATCTACTATTATGTACAATAATCTCAAACACTGAAAAATACGCAAAGGTTAAGGTATTTGTGTGTCACTGCGTAATAGAAAAAAAAAAAAAGAAAAAAGCATGAAAAAGCACACCTTTTCAGAAAAGCAATTATGGACATGCACACACAACTAGGGAATATTTGACTGCTGTCTGGTTTCTATTACAGCTATTAAATAGCCTCATAAATTCAGTTAAAACCCCATGTGGACCAGTAGTGCTCACTTAGCAAATCCATGCTCTGTCAGGCATGGTCTCAGCATACAGTAAACATTCCAGAAACACAACTTGTTCGGAGAATAACAAAACGTTAAAAGAGGTAGGGTCACAGAGTGTGTAAGGTGAGCACAGCCCGTCGCTACCAGCAGTGGTAAACATATCAGTTTGTAGACATAGGAATTTAGAGGAATCTGTTTTTATTTCAAGGATCAATAAAGCATCCATCTACATTATGATAATTTATTATTACAAACATTTCATGTATGTAGTGCAGTAATGGGAGCAATGAACCCCCGCTGTGACAGCAAGTTGCTCTTGTTCCTCAAATTACACTTTTCATATTTGTATTCATTCTTTATATAAATGCTGGATGCCATTGACAGACTTCCAAAGAACATTCTGAGAACTACCCATATTTAGTTCAAAGCTATGAAAGTCTTCACAGAGGGGTGCTGTTCATGCCTTTTTCAAGCAAGAGCTCCACTAAAAAAAAATTTTAAGCTTCACAGCTTGGATGATTTCCATAGATTACAAGAAATATACAATTTCAGCATTTCAACTGCATTTTCACTTCCCTGATCAAAATGTATTAAGACCCCAGTCTTTAATTTTGGGTGTTCTGCTGTAGTGAGCCTAGAGTCTTACTTACTCAACTCAGTCCATAGGGAGCTCCACCCCAACCTTCAAGGAGGAGCAAATGGAATTTGGAAATGTTGAGTACACTGTGAAAAAGACTTTTCTAAAATTGAGAAAGTGGCAGTAATGCAGCATAGTGAACATTATCCGCCGGTAAACACCAAGAAGACATCTTTAACAGCTTTTCAAGGTGTTTTAAACACAGTGCTAGGTAATATGACACCATTTGTGGAAGCTTATAAGGAAAGACATTCTGCTCTTGCTTTCTATCCTTTGGTCTTTTGTTGCTAAGTCAGCCAGGCTTCCTGACGCCAGAATGTCCTGTCGGAGTATACAGTCTGTCTAAGGGGTATTGCATCACACGCATGCTCTATTTGAAGCTTTCCGTGTTCCAGTATCTGCTTTGCAGAAAACTGCATGATTTTAACAACTCTTTTGATTAACAAAAGTGAATAAAATGAGCCTGGATGACTTCATTACTCTAGTGCTGCCACCAGTCACATGGTTCTCACAACAAAAAAGAAACTTCTGAATTTAGAATTTTGTAATACGAGCTTGATGTATGGAAAGCAAGATGAGACAGGTGCGAGTATGTGTCTGGCTATGTTTGTGACACAATGCGGAAAACAGACACAAGCATAATGCTCACGTTATCCAGTTCACTGGAGAGCTTCTTGTTTTCTTCCATTAGCCGCACTCTTTCCCTCTCGTACTTCTGTTTGACGTCTGTCTCAAACTCCTCTCGTTCCTTCTGACTGTGGGGGGGGGGGGGGGGGGGTAACATTTATTAACCCTTTAAAAACACAGAAATTAACAAACGGGCACATTTTTGATGATCAGTGGGTTTTTACACCAGTTGCTGTACCTTTCTCTACGCGTTTTCTCAAGCTTGTCTTTTAGCATCATTATTTCTTTGTTTAAAGAGAGATGTTGTGCATCTGTATCATGGAGCTCCTTTTTCAGGCTTTTCAGCTCATTGGCATGCTGGACATCGCGGCGAGACAGCTCCTCCTCATAAAACACTGTCTTCTTCTCTTGATCAGCACGCAGCTTAGCGAGCTCCTGATGTTGCTCAGGAGTGCTGGCAGCCGGGGAACGACCAGCCTGCTTTTGCTGTTCCAAAACACAGCACAAGTTAGACACCCATATTTTTCAATAAGGGAAGAAAAAGAAAATACTTCATTTTTCTTCCCTACATCCTTTAGCATATCAGCAATAATTTAAAAAAATGATCCCTATACAGATGGAAAAAAAACATGTGTAGTTAGGTGAAACCCATTTGAGGAAGAGCCATTAATGTAGCTAAATACAAATCTGACCAAGATATATTCATGCCTTATAATTCCATGATCTTCCCTGATTTTTTTTTTTCTTTCGACATTGTAAAACAATACTGAAGGCATCCAAAATATGCAGTAATCACCTTTCAGCGGTTGATATCGAGTAGTGTTAATTTTGTTAGCTATTTCAATTTTAGTCTTAAACTTAGTCCCGGGACCCGCAAAAGTTCCTGTTAGTTTTTATCATATTTAGCCATTCTTATCTTATTTTTGTTTAGTCGACTAAAAGTCTAGGCATTTTAGTTTAGTTTAAGTAAATGAAAACATAGCATTTTATGCTAATTAATTATTAATTAATTATTCATAACTAAAGATTATTATTAATTAACCCTACTAGTGGTCTTAGTCAATTTAGTCTAGCCAAAAAACTATTTTTCCTTGTTTAAGTTTTTCACAAAATAATTATCTTAACCTTTAAAATGTTAAACTACCTTGAGATTTTTATGTTATGCCTTGATCCACATCTTCAGGTTTGTGGTATTTTTCATAGTGTGCCCACAGTTTTTCCCCTCTGATATAATTACACATCGGCTTATTTCTCCAGTTATATATATAAAGAAAATGGGCCAAACTATCAGCTCTTTGGCCAGAGTAATACTGCTGTCATAACGAAGACTGAGCGTATAACATCCCAGAATTGCCTGCGCAAAAATACTGCTGCTCATGCCGTAATGAAAGAACACCGTAGTGCAGTAGATTCTGACAAAAATTTAATGTTCAAAAAAATAAAGTGAGATGTTTTATTTGTTTTTAGGCACATTTTAGTCTCGTCTGATTGTTGTTGTTACTTAATTATCTATTGCCATTAAGGTTATTTTATAATTTTGAAATCTCCAGTATTGTTTTAGAATGGAGAAAATGTACATAGAAAAAGAAATCCAAACATTTGTGTGTGTGTATGATCAAACAAGTTTAAGAAACAAGCTTTATAAACCTTCACTGCCGTAAGTTCCTCCTCAAGTTGTCTGCTATACTGTTCACTACGATCCCTCAGCTTCTTCTCTTTGTTGGCTTCAGAAGCTCGCTCCTCGGCCTGGGCTTCCATCTAACACACACATAAATCCACAACATTCCTTATTGCATTTTGACAGATCTGATAAATACTGTGCTGTGACATTCTCAGAGTTCTGCCCACCTCTTTTTTTGCCCTTTCCGCTTTGCGCAAATCAAGCCTCAGGGCCTCCAGCTTCTGGTTGAGTGCATCCATCTCTTCCTCTTTGTCTCGTAGCTGGCGAGAAAGACGTTGTTTTTGAGAGCGCAGCTCTGTCAATCGCTCACTCATCTCAGAGAACTCGTGCATTGCTAGCTTTCTCTGGCTGTCTGCCTCCTTCAGCTCCTTACCCTGGGCCTTCAGCTTTTCTGTCGCCTCAATCAGCTCCTACACAAAACGGCAACTTGTTAGGTTGGATGTGCAACTCTAGCCAAAAGTTGTCACACGATTAAAGACAGGCATAAGAAGAGCCCAGAATGGTTCTCAGCTTTTGGGCCTGAAGGATGCCCAGTTCACTTAGCAGTAAAGAGAAGAGTTTTAAAAAGTTGTTCATGAGACTGCACCTTTTGCATGTCCTCCCTCTCCTGTTTTATGATTTTCATCTGTTTCTCTAATGAGGAAATGTGTTTAGTGGAATCCTCCAAGTCTTTGCGGGGTGCACTGATCTGATTGGACTTCTGCTCCACCTGGCCAGAGTCTAAGAAGTGAGAAACCAGGAATAAGTGGCAAACCAGCCAAAGACATGCAAAGGCACATTAAAAACATGTAAAAGAGCAGATATGATAACATGAATATACTGTGTGGCATAAGCATTTAGTTACCTGCTATCTGTTTCTTTAGAGCCTCAATCTCCTCTTTCAGGCCTTTGATCTCAAACTCCCTATTAGCAGAGACGGGGGCATCTCCAGCGTACTGCAGAGCTTGCACAGTCTTTGTGGACTCTTTAAATATATATTTCAAAAAGGGCAAATATGATTGAGCCAGGGTTAGCATTACTAATTTAAACTTTACTGCAATTACACCATTTGTTAATACTATAATTATGACTCTTATTATGATAAGAGTGATGATAATTATGATAATTATGTGAGTGGTTGGTAAAAAACTGACCCTGCAGTTTGCGGCTGAGCTCCAGTTTTTCCTGCTCCAGGCGGCGGAGCCTCCTCTCATATGCCTCAGTAGCTAGGCTGTCCTCCAAGCCACGCTGCACACACACATCCATCTGCACAGGTGCAGCAGTCTCACGCAGACAACCACGGTCAGACAGAGAGCTGAAGAACAAGAGAAGAGAACGGGGAATCACACCAAACATGCAAACGAGCTCCATCGTGGCTCAAGTCTTGCTGGTGTTAATTATTTACCAATTATTACAGTCAAAGAAGATCACCTCAAAGGATGTTCATACACAGACTAAGCATTTTGTATGTTATTTTATGTAGTATTTTGTAGCACAGTATGACTTCTCTTAGCCTCAGTGTTAAGGCAGAATACAAGATTTAATATTTAAGTGCATAAATTTTTGTCCCCCATTTTAAGTCATACAAATCAATGAAGAATTCTTACTGCGAGTAACCAATTATTAGCTGCATAGAGCAATAGCAACAATGATGACAGCAAAAAAAAATATATATATATATATATATATATATATGATTTTGACTGTCAATGAAAAAGTGATGGTTTTAATGACTCCATTCGGTTTAAACATTAATTTGCTACAATACTCCGACTTGTTAAATAGACACTATTTAGCCCACAGAACCATTGAGTCATTAATACTCATTACATTTTAAGATAGTCTGAGTGGACAAGAGCGAATTTCTCTGCAAGAGTGAGAATATAAAGATTGATAACTGTTGCTTACCAGTGACTAGTGTAAGTAAAGCCTACAAATGGGAGATGATGTCCAGAGAAAGCTGTTATAGAGGGAGGAGGCATTGTTTCCTGGAGAAAAATAAATAAATAAACACAAATTTAAAACTGTCTCGGTTTAATCACTACTCTTATCACCCTAAAGAGACAAACAAAACTGTAATGAAAAGGGGAAAATTTCGCACTGTGTTTTTGAGGCAGTCGTCCTCCACATCAAAGTTGGAAGTGTCTGAAGGGCTGCTGACTTCAGGAATGTACGGAGCGTCACAATTTCGAATGTTGTCCCAGTCAATGCCAGAAAAGAAAGGATGCTGCTTGAAGTCCTGGATGCCGTTCTGACCTAGCCGGTGCTCCCTGCTGCAGATGAGCCTGCGGATCAGGTCTTTGGCGTTCTCAGATACCTCTGTGATGTTGGCCGGAAACTGGAACCGCTCCTGTTTAAATCCATGATGTAATATGGTGGTTACTTATGCACCCACACACAAAAGTGAGTACACTCCTCTAATTTCAGCAAACATTTTAGTACATACACAAACACAATACGATAGAAATGAAACTTGGATATATTTTAGGGTAGTCAATGTAGTTACTGTCATCTGAAAATAACTCAACATACGGACTTTATTGTCTAAATAACTGGCCATGAAAAATGAGTACACCATGAGTGATAACAGTTGTAAATATTTAACCCTGCAAAGTCACATGTCCTATTGATCATGTTCATGTGTTTGTCAGTTGCCAAGTATGTCTCCAGACCTGAACCCTATAGAGCCCCTATAGAGCAGGGGCTTCCTCAATTGGAAGGTGGTGAAGCGCCATATGTCTAACATCCAGCAGCTCCGTGATATCATTGTGGAGGAGTGGCAGAGGATGCCAGTAACAACATGTGCAGCTCTGGTGAAGTCCATGCCCGTGAGAATTAAGGCCGTGCTAGATAACAAAAGTGCTCACACAAAATATTGACACTTTGGACGCAGTTTTGACATGTTTACTTAGGGTGTGCTCATTTTCGTTGCCAGTCTGTATGGTTACACAAGCTGCCCATTGACTACCCTAAAGTATATCCAATTTTCATTTTTCTAGTATTGTCCCTGGAGAACATATACAGTGGTTGCTGAAATGTGAGGGTGTACTTACTTTTGTGAGATACTGTAAATACAGCATGAAGTAACTTATAGAACCAATGACAGGATTACTCATCTATTGACTAAAGATTTTCATTTTAAGGTGTGTATTACTGAATAACATGATGAACAACTTTCAAAGTTCATGAGAACCCCTTACCTTGTGGTTCATTATCTTGCCGTAAGTCTCCACCAGAGATTCAGCATAGAAGGGGGTTTCCCCATACAGCATTTCATACATACAGACACCCAGAGACCACCAGTCACACTCAGGGCCATATTTGCCCTTGCCATCCTCCATGGCTTGCAAGATCTCAGGAGAGATGTAATCTGGAGTGCCTACTGCCACCGAGGACTGGACCTGAAAGACAATGCGGGACATAATCAGCAACGAAATGGAAGAGATCAGTTTTAGATGGATACAGAAAGATTGCTGAGCCCCAATGAAATAATTCTGCCACAGAGGATACTGTAATGCATTTTTATAGACTGTGTAATCCAATCTCATAGTCATGATCCCCCTCCCATCATCATTTTATAGCATTCTTTAATGGGGTAAAGGATAGGTAATTTATTGCAGGCGTGTGTAGTGCTGAGTGTTGTAGGACTTGGCAGTCTGTTGAGTTTTCTGCTGCCATTTCTTCAATAAGACCATTATTTCATCCTTTACACAGACGATAACGTTTGCAAAACCATCAGAAGTGTGTTAATCAGCACTGTTTGAGCTTTGTCTATGAAGCCACGTGCTTAGAAATGCCTTTCCTTACACAGGAGTCCCAAAAACCAAAAACATGCTGATGCATGGTGGTTGATGTTATCATTGGACACAACCACCTCAACCATGCCTGGCTTTAGGGAAAAACACTTCTCACAGCACTGTGTATATTT
>JAAGKR010006678.1:10194-28792 GCA_011419295.1 Clarias macrocephalus
CTGATAGGTTGATAGTGAACATCTGTGTTTGATTTGATGAGTGTTTGTGTTTAATGGATGTTGGCATTTTGTGGTGAGTGATGGAGTATAATGATGAGTGTTGGCATTTAATGGTGTTGGTATTTAGTGGTGAGTGTTATCATTTAATTGTGAGTGTTGGTATTTGTTGTTGAGTGTCAGGGTTTGATGGTGAACATCTCTGTTTGATCTCTCAAGACTTTAGTGAGATCAGGACTTTTGTGAGGTTTTCCTGTCTGTCCTGATAAAAATAAATCCCCTCACTTTGAGACCCAAAGTCTGAGAGTCTTTATTTGCTCCACTTTCAGATTTGATTGTTACCAAAATTAGTGTATAATAATTTCTGTTCTCATTACTGACATCTGACATCTGAGCATCCTATAAATCTCTCACCTCATTCTTTAGGCCAAAATTAGTTGAGCGGTAATGAAAAAGCCTTGTGAGGGACGTACAGCATAGACAAGACAGTCTCTCTCTCTCTCTCTCTCTCTCTCTCTCTCTCTCTCTTTCTCTCTCACTCACAAACACACACACACACTCTTCTTGAAGTGAAATGAGTGTTTATGAAATCTGAGGGAAGTAGGAGAATTGTGTGTGGTGGAGGAGCATAGCAATTTCTTCTCAACACACTCAGCAGCAATTGCAGCACCAATGAGGTCACACACACACACACACACACACACACACACACACACACACACACACACACACACACAGAATACATGATATGACACTGTAGAGTTGTAGAGTAGAATGATGATGCGTTTAAATGAACACATCAAACTGACAGAAAATCAATAGGATAAAATGGAGACCAAGCATACATACAGTGGAACCTCGGATTGCGAGTAACGTGGTTTACGAGTGTTCCGCAAGACAAACATAGGTTTTTAATAAATTTTGAATTGGAAACCCAGCAGACGTCTTGGTTTACGAGGGCCGAGCATCATGTATCACGCATGCACCTCTTATTTTGACACCGAGCATCAAGTGATCACAACTGAGCCAATGATTTTTCTCTCTCTTGCGCTGGGTTTTAGTGCTTGTCTCTTACTGGTATAATCAACATCTCCCTCTTCCTCCTATGTGTGTGTGCGCGTGTAGTTTGACACTGTGCCCCCCCACACACACACACTCCCTCTCTCCCTCGCCTTTACTCACCGTCCTATGTGTGTGTGCACACGTAATTTGACACCGACACACGCACACCCACACTCTCTCGCCTTTACTCCCCCCTCCCCGGCTTCACACACACACCTTCTCTACACAGAAAACTCTGCTCTGTCGTGATTCTTTTCAAAGGTAAGGTGCTGGTTCATTTGTTTAGTTTTTTTTTACTTTACAGCAGTAATTCTGTTAGTATGCGCTCACAGCTTCACTGTGGACTTCACAAGAGAAGACATGAATCTGATCTAATCTGATCTGAACAAAGAAGTCAGTAAATCCACCTCGGCATGTCTCCATAACAATTCAATTAATTTAAACTAAACCGACTCGTAACTGAATCACTGGGACAGAAGAAGCGACTCGACTGATACCAGAGAGACACATCCAGGTCACTGATCTATCACCTGAAGCTTCAGGAGATCTTTCCCCAGAAGCACCTTCATTCTCATTTCCTCTAAAATCTCTAAAGCCGTCTGCTCCTCTCTCACAGCTCTGGTGTGTTCGCTTTGATGGTGTTTGACTCTAAATCTTGCAGCATTTTGTCAACAAACAGAGAGAGAAAAGAAACTATAAAACTGATGGTTCAATAGGCTGAGGGCTAATGCACAACTGACTCTACACCACCATCAATCCACAAAGCATCCATCCATCCATCTCTCTCTCTCTCTCTCTCTCTCAGCAGACATTGTTTCACGGCACCTCCTTCATCACAGTTCAATTCTATGTGAATTTAATTCTTTACAAATATTCCTGGTTTAATTGCTGTAGGAGGTGAAGTGATAAAAACCACACAGAATGCAAATTAATTCAGGATTATTCAGCCTTGGGGAGAATTAATTAGTCATGAGTTTCCATATGCTGGTCATTTTTCTCTTTTTTTCGTCTCAGGACTCTAATGGAGTTAATTGGACTGGAATTGAGCGGCTCCGAGTCTGTTATCGACTGGAGGATAATGATACCAGACGAAGCTCAGAGGATCTGCACGGCTCGTAGCTCACGGACGAGTGGAACAGAATGAAGGGTTTTAAAAACTTCCAAAGCACCAATCAACCCACACACACATACACACACAAACGCACATATGGGAGAATCTCTCAGGACTCTGATACCCTCAAGCTGTTGTGACACAGACTGGAAGGAAACAGCAAAGTCTTTGGCTATGCAAATATTTCTGCTCTTTCACTAAAAGTGCAAACCAGAGACACATGTTTCGATGACAGAAACTCTAGTGTGTCTGTCCAGTTACTGCTTCTAAAGCTACGAATAATCAAGAAAAATCCAATAAATCCAACTCATTCATACACAGCCTAATACTATACCTAATTTCCAAATAACAAGCTGATATTTGTGTAAAACTGTAATGGATTAATTTGCTTACTTGATTGCAGCTCCAAGCACTCTGTGAGTCTGATTGGCGCTGATATGTTTACTTTTAACATGTCAGTAATGTTTGTTTTAATAACAAGCTATTGGCTATGAGGGTCCACCTGCTTGGGAGATCCTCGTGTGGACAGGACAAGTGAAGGGTGCATTGTGTAATAAACACTGAAATACAGTATGCGCCAAAATATACTGAAATAAAAAGATGAACCATATGACCTTAAGATAAAGAAAGATAAGATATACCTTCATTTGTCCCACAGTGGCGAAATTGCAATGTTGTAACGTCAAAGAAAAAAATGTGCAAACCTTTTTTGACATCTGTGAGTTCATTTCTCCTAAAAGAAACTAACATACACATTATTAGCATGTTGATCTACCATTTACAATTTAACATTTGGCAGACTTAAATTTTTGTCTTATTATACATCTGAGGGTTAAACGCCTTGGTAAATAGGTGATCATGGGGTTTGAACCTGGGACCTTCCAAACTACAGTACAATGCCTTAGGCCACTGAGCTACACCTGATGTGTGGTACTACTGTAGTAGTTGTACTGAAGTGTTAGTGTGCATGCCCCTTCTTGCTGTAGATAGTTTTCAACACTTCCTTATGAGCGGAAAAATACTATGAATACTTTTTCCTTCGTTGAGAGACCCATTTCCAACAACAACTGCACAACTTCCTTTTCACTCTTGAGAACACATGTGTCTGGAGCTTTGCCCTGTTGACAAAACCCAGATATTTAATATCATGATTTACTAGAATATTAAATTTCACTTTTTAGTTCTTTAAGACCTGTGATGGTTTAGAACCCCATGGTGTACCAGGCTTTATTCCCTAAGTCTCCTGGGATAGGCTCCAGGCCTTGATGAGTGAGAAAGTGAGTGAGTGCATTGTTTTAGACATTCTGTTGGGTCTCCAGTGTCTATACAAAGATGAGAAAAAAAACTGTGCCTTTTTGTTGTTTTTCTTTTATGTATTGACCCAGGATTAGATTCCCCCCCCCCCTCCCCTAATGTGAGATGATCCCCTCCCCTGTTGTTTGGAGGGGTGTGGCTCAGAAGTACTCATTTACATAGACACTGAAACAGTGCATTTGGAAGAGAAGTGAAACAGGCATATTGAGATGTGAAATATCTGAGCGTATTGTTGCTGAAGCATTATTAGACGTGCTTTGGAGGACCTCTGAGACCTGCGTTAACTTATAAAGAAATAGTACAATATGGGACCTTTAAAACAGTCGCCTGTGTGCAAGTTCCAGTTGCATTTTATTCTGGGTCCAGTCTCCAATCAGCACTGAAGTGGTGGCGTTCAGTATTAATGTAGACATGCACCAGTCTGAATGTGTTTGATTGCTGCATAAGGAAATGAACAGAATCTGGGGAAATGTAAATTAGCGAAGAAAGTAATGAGGAGAAAAGCAAAGTGAAGATAAATAAAAAAAAGTTTATGGTTACGGTTCTGCTGCCGTCACCTCAAAAACGGCTCTTTAATCGAACTGCCTTTTTCTCCTTTTTCTTCTAACCCTAGATTATATTAGTAGCGTTTCATGCTGCTTAAAAAGCACACTATTCTCTCCTACTGTGTGTGTGTGTGCGTGTATGTGTGTGTGCGTGTATGTGTGTGTGCGTGTATGTGTGTGTGCGTGTATGTGTGTGTGCGTGTATGTGTGTGTGCGTGTATGTGTGTGTGCGTGTGTGTGTGTGTGCGTGTGTGTGTGTGTGTGTGTGTGTGTATGTGTGTGTGTGTGTGTGTGTGTGTGTTCAGATTATTAGCACACCCAGAGGAGAGATTATAGCATACAGCATGTTGCAGAAAAGAGGAAATAAAAAAATTCCTTTTGTGATTTTGCAGATTACTTACTTATTAATCACAGAGTGTAAGAGAGAGTGTGCATGTGGACATTAAGTGTGAGCAACTTGCTTTGGGTTTAGTGTCTACAAGGGTTATGTTTATTACCGAGTCATGAACATAAAACACAACAAACAAAAAAAAAAAACGTCTGTTTAAAGTATCGGTGAGGAAACAGCAGAGTCAGTGGTGTCCTCTGTTGGGTTTATAAATGGAGACATGTGTGAGTCATCATCTATATTGGGAGCTAGCCGTCTCATCCAGCTTGGACGACTCGATGGGCATGTTGGAGACAGACTGGTAGGAGGCATCGTGTCTTACTGTCACACTGAAGGTAGCTTTATAGACAGGCTCTTCCAAGCAGAGGAAAGCATTCCATGCATACTGTAAAAAGGAGAAATCTGAGTCATGACTGTGTACCTGCAGAGAGAGTAGATCAGACAAAAAGACTATGAGAAGTCGGAAGCCCCAGCTAAAAATGTTCTGTTTAATTATTACAGAGATCTGTAGAACTTTTACAGTGAGGAGAATAATTATTTGATCCCGTGCAGATTTCATAAATGTGCCAAATTACAAAGAAATGAAGTGTCTATCATTTTATCATATGTTTATTTTAAAAGGATATTGACAGATTATCAATGTACAGCCAGAAAAAAAATAATAAACACCTATTATAAATGTTATAAATTGATTTGCAGTTCAGTGGGTAAAATAAGTATTTGATTCCCTTCCAACCAACCAACAATAATTCTGGCTCCCACAGACTGGTCATGTGTTCATGGAGTACACAGGTTAATTTAAGAAGTGCCCCTAACAACAGCTCGTAGTGTGTGTAAAAGCCACCTGTCCACAGAATCTTCAATTCAAACTTCACCACCATGGGCCAGACCAAAGAGCTGTCAAGGGACAATATTCTAGACATGCACAGGGCTACAAGACCATCAGCTAGAAGCTTGGTGAGAAGGAGACAATTGTTGAGGCAATTATTTACAAATGGAAGAAATCCAAAATAACCATCAATCAGCCTCAGCCCGGAGCTCCATGCAAGATTTCACCTCATAGGTTTAGGATGAGCATGAGAAAAGTTAGGGATCAGCTGGACCAAAATCCCTCTGGAGATGTGTGCAAACCTGGTAACCAATTACAAGAAATGTCTTACCTCCGTGCCAACAAGCTTTTCTCCACCAAGTCATGTTTTGTTTAGTGATTAAATACTTATTTTTCTCATTTAAAAATCAATTTAAAACTCAAATCAATGTATAACATTGCCATCATGTGCTTTTTCTGCATTTTGGTTGATATTTTGTCTCTATCCTTTACAGTAAACCTATGATTAAAAAAAATATATATATATATCTTAATTTAAATCTACACTGCTATAAAATATCCACATATCCACATGTTATACAAGAGCTCTTCGCATCTTTGCCAATATTTTGCCAATAATTAAACTATTGTTCAGCCTTTGATAGATTATAGTATATTCTCTTTAAAAACCCATACTGTACCACATATCAAGGTGCTGACAGAAAGCCATTTTGGGCTCATGCATGATCTGCCTAGTAGACGAATTGGTTGGATGATTTTTTCACTGTTTAAGCCAGTTCTTTCACTCCCACTCTGGGGCATTGAACTATGGTTCAGAAAGTCCCAGGTTCAAACCCCACGACCACTAAGTTGCCACTGTTGAGCAAGACCCTTAACCCTCAACTGCTCAGATGTATAATGAGATAAAAATGTAAGTTACTCTGAATAAGGGCATCTGCTAAATGTAAAAAGAAAAAAAAATTAATCCCTTGTTTATGATTTCCTTATCATTAATAAGTCATTTGTGTTGACAACGTCCCAAAGAAACTCGTTCTCGATTTTGAATTGAATAGGGTAGCGACTGTGGAGACAGAGTACTTCATAACTAGAATAAAAGTGTATATAATAAGGTTTATATAATAAGTGATTTGACATGATTCCCTACTGTGGAATGATCAAACATTTACACCCATCTGATAAAGAAAACCAAGCCTGTTTATTAAAGAGCTCTTTTTCTTTGGTTCCTTTTGGATTTTTGTTATGTAAATTAAGTAAATTATGCCACAAACCTAAGCTTACACTATAATGTTGCTAAAACTAACTCAGTTCTGATCATTACTTAACAGAAAGATAATTAACTGAGCAATATCATCACGATACATATCGCCATCCAGTCATGTTTGGATATTACAAGAGTTACAAGACAAATGAATTTAGCATTACTCCTTGCTGGTGTGCAATAAAACTTACTATTTCCATTGTGGCACACAACAACACAGCATGATGAGATTTTCAGTAGGTGATATAGCCTAAAGTGATTTATGTTCGCATCCAAATATTCATTGTTTTGCCTCTAGGAAACACTGTGATAAAATCATGATGTCGGCTCTAAAATGTTCTACTTGCATATTACCTCATAATTATTATTATTTTTTGCCAATTTCACTACAACTACCCCAGCCTGGTGTTGCATATCATCCATCATGGCCTAATTAACTCTTGCATACATTGATCAGCCATAACATTGACATATTAACATTGATTATTAATTACATACCAGTAAACTTGTTCCTGCAGCACGGTGGTGTAGTCATTAGCACTGTTGCCTTGCACCAGTGTTTGATTGCCTGCCAGGTTCGATTTATGCCTCTGTGTGCATAGAGTTTGCATGTTCTCCCCGTGCTTGGTGGGTTTCTTCCGGGTACTATGGTTTTCTCCCACAGTCCAAAGACATGCAGATAAGGCTAATTGGCATTCCCAAATTACCTACTTATACTGTGTGAATGAGTGCGTGAGTGTGTGTATGTGTGCCCTGCAATGTCCAGGGTGCACCCCGTTTCATACCCTAGGTCTCTTGGGAAAGGCTCTGACCTGGTAGCACTAGGGGAACCCAAAACCTAGGTGGTTTAAATGTTAATGTTTTACATTTTATGGACAACTTATTCATGGTGCTTAGGTCTGTAGTTACGTCTGATGTCTGAATACTTGGGTGTGGAATTTCAGTATTAAATCTTGACTGTGCACACAAAAATCAACTCTGAATATAGCCCTGTGTAAATATAGAAGTAATAAAATCAGACGGCTTCATTTAACATTCACTCATAACTTATTACACGAGAAATAAAAATCAAGCGTCTGCTCTGAACCTCAGTGTGGAGAGAATATTACATGGAGGTAAAAATGTAAAAATATATTCAAAATGTCAGGCTTATTAGTTAAAATAGTGGCACTTTTTAAGCTAAACTTTATACTGTAAACCTCTTTTAAATCTTAAATATGTGTTCACAGAAATATATAATGCATCATTTTCCATCAGAGGTGTCATACAAAAGAAAGAATTATTAGGATGTTTTGTGGACCGAGCATCCTGTACAAATACAGTTACTGATATTTTTATCCAGTTACAAGCTCCTGCCATATGGAGAACTGGGAGCTGAATAGAGGAGAGTCCGTGCACAAACACACACACACACACACACACACACACACACACACACACACACACACACACACACACACACACGCACACACAAATGCGCGCACACACTGAATGAATGATGAGCAGGAGGTGAATCTCCACAGACAGGTGTAGCAGCACAGCAGCTAAATGTGATGGAACGATCCATTAGTGCTCTGAACAGTTAAAGTGAATAGCGAGTGTGAGTAAAGCTGATATTTACAAGCTTGTGTCACCGTGTTAGCTCCGGCCCCGGGGGGCATGGCACTGCAGGGCATCTGGGGGAGTGCTGTGGAGTCTGGTGTAAAAGCAGCTGAATCAGCACATCTCTCAGTCCCAGTGTGCAGAGAGGCAGTGTGCTCTTATCACACATCAATAAAAGTAAAAGAATGCATAGAGAACTGAGAGATACCATCCAGAGCGTGTTTATATGTGATTCTTCTCCCAGCATCCAAATGAAACCAGTGTTTGGACTTTATTACTTCAATTCTGATTCTGTAGATAAATTAGCGCAGTAAAATAAAATCAAAGTGATAATTCATTTGCTGTGAATATACATTAAGGATTTAAATAAAATATGAAAACATTACATAATCATCTAAAGTGATATAAACACAGATTTTTCATTGTCAGTGGTTTGCTCAAGTCGCTTACTGAGCTCTGAAATTAAACCATATTTTTTAACTTTTTCTATATAAACCAGCCAGAAATGCACAAAAAAATGCGTTTATTCTGTATGAGCTGCTGCTCTATACAGCCCAAGGGTCAGATATATCTGCTGAGGTCTTCTGAAAATGAATTGAAATAATTCAAAAAGAAATTAACTTGTACATTCATTGCACATGTTTTTCAAACTTTCTCAGCACTATTGCATTTAAATAGGGGCATTATAATGAAATGCTGCTTAAAGGAATCAGCAACACTGTATCCAGCTTTATAGTAGATTAAGGTAGTGTGTACAGCAAACATTCCATAATGATGATGATGTGATTTTGGCTGCCCTCATTAGGGGTCATCATTTTTATCTAGGCTTGGGAACCACCTACCCTAAAGGTGTCCTGCTTCCCCAGTTGTAGGGTGTGGTGTACCGGGTGGAGTGAGAACCTGGGTCTGGTGTATGGCAGATGAGAAGCCTACAACTGAGCCGTAATGCTCAGATAAATTGCAGATAAATATGTAAATGCTGTAATGCTTCAAATGAAAAATGTGAAGGAAAAGGTTCGCTCTTTCAACACCACTTTACATCTTTCTGACAGATCATTATTTATGACCATGGGTGCCGCTTCCCCATCATATTAAGGGCTCTGTCCAAGGTCCTAATAGTCGCACCTCAGCAGTGGCAGTGCTCGAACTGACGACCCTTTAATCAGCAACCCAGAGCCTCAAACGCCTGAGCCACCCCTGATCCCAAGATATTGTTGCTGAATGCAAATAAAATTCTCTAAATTGCAACGACATCTGTGATTAGAGCTCATTACCTTTCTGGAAAGTAATGCAGAGCATCTAGTTGGGAGTGATTAAGAATTCAAGAGAGGTACTGTAGTTGAGGTCAAGGAACTGTAGAATGAGTTAATTAAACAATATCACACAAGCAGGAGTGATAGTGCTTTGACAAAACGTGCCGCATTTATTTATTAACATTTATTAGCCACAGAGTATTATTTGTTTGTTCATTTATTCAGTTAAGCTAAGCCAACATATTCTTTTTTGCATGGAAGATCAAAAAAAATATTTAGGCCTAACAATTAAGATTTATGCATCTTGATTGCATATAAAATTTCCATCCATTTGGATAAAATTTTTTAGCATAACCAAACTAATAAACTTTATGTGATTCATATTTGCAAGTTATATGTAAATGAAATGAGCATGAATGAGATTTATGTACGTATATCAGACCAATAAATCCAATTTGTTTGAAATTCATAATCCAACTTACTTTAAATGCATTTATATAATTGTCAATAATAAACCCAATTTATTAACACACACACACACACACACACACCACACACACACACATATATATATATATATATATATATATATATATATATATATATATATATATATATATATAGCTAAATAGCTAAATAGCTAAAACCATCAATAACTAAATTAAAACTTTCAAGCATTAAAGTTTAAAAGTTAACTTAAACAGTACAAAGCCCAGACAATTCAACCCACTTGCATTGAAAAAAGGAAATGTCTGTTAATTAAACACAGAAGCTTGGACTTTTGGTGACAGTTTGGTCCTCTCTCTTGTTCCACCAGGATTTTCTGTAACACTTCAAATATGCACCTGAGTTCCTGAGGGTTGTGCAGGTTAAATGCATAAATGAGTCCAAAAAGCATCACATCCATGTGTGAAGATTTTGCAGAACTCCAAACTCTTTACGTATCACACCAACATCTGTAAGTTAATCTCCAGGTCCAGCACCCACTGCCTGAATGACATAGATGCCCTTGGTCCTCTGTGCAATTCCTGACTCAGCCTTTAAATTTTCACAGTCTTGGGGGATAAATAAAGAGAATGATTTGTTAATATCAATACCAGCCACAGTGATATTCATATATTTTAAAGCCCTTTGACACGCACAAACGCACACAGACTCTCCATGCATTCATGCACGCACGCACACACACACGCGCGCACACACACACACACACTTGGCCCATGTTGAGTATAAATAAAAGATGTTAAGGGTCTCTTGAACACATCTACTAGACATTTAGGTCGGAAAATAGGGATGTAAATATGAATACAGAAAAAAACATCGCTATATATTTAATTAGTAATACATCTAATATTGGCCAATGAGAAAAATGATAAGTGGCTAAAGTTAGCTTAAATGTATTAGGGCCATGTGCAAGCTAGCTAGCTGGTGGACTAAACAAAAAATGTATAGTCATTGAAACGTTAAAAAATATACTTACGTATGCAGAAACCTACAAATTATAAAGGATGACTACAGATGTAACTTTAAACGAGATCACAATCCAGCTTGCTGCAGTGCAAAAAGTGTTGCTCCACCTATCGCCCTCTACTGACTGGAGAGTGGAACAGCTTCATTTCTGCTTCTAAACAATTCTACTTGCAGGATTTGTATGTAAATCAGTCTCATACAATTTAACTAATTGGATCTTGCTCCGCAGACATTTAAAATAAATTCATACTTTTTATTAAAAAAAATTAAATTTTATAGTTTTCATAATTAACAAATTTAAATTAATTGTAAGTAATCTGATTACATAGGTTTTGAAAAAAATGATTATTTAAATAAAATGAAAGGGATGTAAATACTTAATAATAAACTACTCCATGATTAGTGTAATGACAGTTAGTGTAATTAACCAGGGTGTAAATTCTTACTGGTAAAAGATGAGGATAATAAACCATAGAGGTGGTGCATAGTCCTATTATTCTTGTAAGTTTCTCTTCATATTTCCACTTATTACATTTTAGAATATCAGCACTGTTAACTTCTGGATTCCACGGTTGAAACCAAATAGTGTTAAATGAAAAACTAGTATGCTATGTAGGGTGTACAATCCCTCGTTCCACACACCAAATAGTGCCCTTGCTCAAGGGTTAGAGAGGGATTTGGAATTCAGTCTTGTCTTATGAGCTAGCTAGTTAGCTTTGCAGCCATAAATAAAAGAACGCTGACATTTGTATTGTTGTTCAGTGTTAGGATTCACATTTACAGATGATACAGATACAGATAGGATCCTTTGATTCATCACAATCGTAATACGTACTGTAACTATAGCATAAAGAAAAATCTCCAGCTTTAAATTTAATGCATTATCTCTGCAGCTATGGGCACAGTAAGCCACTCTATTGTTAATTCTCAGTAGTCTGATTGAAGAAGACAGATGTGAGATCAGATTTAAACCCAGTGTCTGATGATTAAATCAACTCAGAGAAAATTCTGCATGAAGACGCACATCAGCGCTTCTCCTTAAGATCCGTCTACATGTAGGCTGGTGTGAAATAACTGGTGGTTATTAAGGAGAATATGATATGGTGTATGAATCACACACAGGAAGATGAAAAGGAATGTCAGTTATTTTTGAGTAATTGGTGTGTTTGAGTAGTTATGAGAAGGAGGAGGATTATGAATAAGCATTCAGGGATGATCATTCATCATAGCTAACACACTGGACATTTTTTCTGTTGTGTGTGTGTGTGTGCAAATGATGGACTCATCACAGACAGTTGTGGTCTCTATGGTTGAAGGGGTTGGGAAAGAAAGAAAGGAAAAATATTGTGTCCTGGTAAAGGTGATTTACTGGAACCCAGAGGTCAAATACACACACAGTCGCAATGTTCATTCATAATTAATGTTTTTGAACAAACATATAATCTGGCATCTAATCATCAGTGACATCAGATACGAGCTTTAGTCCATGGGTGATTGAACTGTGACACACTTTTACCTGCCCTTAAAGATCCAGTATGAAATAAACAGAAACAAAAATCTGTTTCTCTCTTCTTCTTTTTGTTTATTCAAATCTAAATTCAAAGTTGTATTTGTTCCGTACACAACCATACACAGTATGATATGCAATGAAATGCTGATACAATTGTCTGTGATCTAAAATGGAAAGATAGAATAGAAGGATTTCATTGCAATGAAAGAAAAATTGCACTAGCAGAATACAATTAAACTAAAGATATAATTTCAAATAAAAATACAATTGAAAAAAATGTAAATGTATTTGGAATGGAATGTAAAAATGTACAAAGTTCAGATTTACAAAAGGTACACAGAAAGTGAAAAGTGTATATATAAAAGGGTAGAGATATGGCATGAGGGTAAGACAGCAGCAGTATGAATGAAACATGAAGTATGAAATGTAATTATATGTATGTGTGTCAGAAGCAGTGTTATATATATTTTTATTAATTTCAGAATACAAATGACTGGTGAGGAGGAGGCTGCTTAGAAATACACTTCCCTATCATTACTGTGTGAGTATTCTGTGTGTGTGTGTGTGTGTGTGTGTGTGTGTGTGTGTGTGTGTGTGTGTGTGTGTGTGTGTAAGCTAATCAATGATGAAGAATGATTTTGGAAATCTTTAATCACAATCTTTAATCACAAATTTCACTTTCACACATATGTATGGATATGGCTCTGCTTAATTCTGACTCTTGACCATCACACTCCCCTCAAAGACCAACGCTTGACCATGCCTCACTGCCACATACTCCCACAGCTTGATTCAGGCCGGGGAGATATACGGCTCTTAGCTGACTCTGCTCATCTTAACAGAACAAGGGCTCAAGGATCACATAGCTAAGCAAACAGATTATAAGAAAGGGGAAGAATTAACAATCTCATTTGGCATTCCTTCTTGGTAGTGCTGTACTTACTCTCTACCATCTGGGACAACATTGTCCCAAACCCCCGGTCGAATGCATCAGCTTGCTACACAAAAAGGAGAGAAATTGAAAGAACATAGAGGTATACATAGAGTATACATTTTACCTGAACAAAAGCCTGTTACTATGGCTCTATCTACTGTACTGGATCTTAGTCCACCTTCTTAGTGAGATCAGTCAGTGGTTCAACCAGCTCCAGATACTGTGTGCTTATCATCCTTTTTGGACTTTGGTAGACTGCAGTCATGTCAGTTTATACAAGCGCCTGCCGATGAGCCAGGTGGAAACCGAGATACCATCCTTCCACCCACTTATTTGCACAATTATTCGGTTTTGCTGTCTATCCAACCCATCAGGATTAAACAATTATATAATTTACATAAGCAGCATTATAGAGATTGTAGACAGACAAAATCCATTAAAACATTGCATTTGATCTGAAAAACTTGAAAAGACATGTGGCACAGAAGGGTTCTTTTTTCACAAAACATGAGATTCAAGCTATTTTTCAAATATTTCTTTATCAAATCCAACTTAACTGAAAAAGCAGTTTGTCTATTTGAGAGTTTTGACATGTAACAAATAATGATATTCTGTAAGGTTAGTTTGAATGTGTAATGGAAAAAAAACATTTATCCTGCACCTTGACAACTTGTGCTTTCTAGTAATCTAGTAACATTATATATATATATATATATATATATATATATATATATATATATTCATATAGTTCATCACTACTGGAGTCAGGGCTACAGGGTGATAGTCATTGAGGAAAGCAGGATGGGGTTTCTTTGGGCCAGGAACAATGATGGACTCATTAAAGCATGAATTACCTGGGGCATATAGCACAAGGCTAATTTGCAGCCCCATATTCATATTAGTGAACATCCCCATGCATACTCCACACATTTACCATTCCTGCCACGGCAATTGCCTCATCTCCAGTCAGGCTATAGTAAATTGAAGATTGACTGTAGCCTGTTTCCACCAAGGTGTGGTATGCAACCCTTGAAGATTTACCATAATTTAGTACATCCCAGCCCCCTCAGGGTCAGCCTGGGGAAAGCCAGGAGTCTGGACCAATGTCCCACCCCCATGGCATGGCATATGTCCTACAAGTGTCAGGGCTCCCCACAACACAACCAGACTGGCCCAAGGGGGAGACAAAATACAAGTTTGGGGAATGTGTTTTAAGGAATACATCCTATGTTGGTGCATTCATGGACTCCACCAGTCTCTGCAGAACCAGCCGGGCCTCCTCCAGAGCGTAGAACTGTTCCTGCTGCTCCAACCATGTTTAAAGGTGCCTTGGCACTGTCTTTGGGGGTTGAGGAGGTCCACAAAAGGCAGGGCCTTTAGGGTTTTGACACCAGTGTAACACTCTCTCTGTGTAACATTTGTTTGGACAACAAATGAAGCAGGTGAAATTGTAGTCCCCTTTTTTTATTTTTAGTTGTACTTCAGTGTTTGTTCTCTCTATCTCAGCCAATGTCTCATTTAACATGAAAATCATCGAATATCCATCAGGTGATAAAGGTCAGTGTTGATGATGGCCTAAATTATCAAACAATCATGTCAAACACTCCTCATCCAGAGTAAAAAAAAAAAAGCAAGAGCGTTCCTTACATGTTCATTATGTGTGCATAGACAATGTGAAGATAAATACAGCTTTTAAGGAACTATCAGAGAACATTGGTGCCGTTTGTTTAACTTTATTTTCAGTAATATTGACTGACAAGGTCAATGTAGCCAAAGTATAGACTGAAAGTAAAATTTTATTAGCCTAGCACAATGTTGCTAAATAAAGACATATCAGTAAATAGCAACACAGCGCTCTTTTCATTTGACTTATAGATTTTTTTTTCCTCAAAGGTCAGAAGGTCACATCAGAGAAACACACAAACACAAGACAAATAGAAAAGAGCCAGAGGCGTGAAATATGAGCTGCACTGATACACAGGAAAAAATATTTTCTCTTACTTTTATATTCGTGACATAAGAGTGAGTGAGTGTAAAGGCCATGTTGATGAACGAGGAGCTGGTGAGTTCGAAGTAAAGATCAGCACCAAGTCAAAGCTGGAGACTAAAGCAGATATAACACACCCACAAACACTTCCTCTAACACACTCGCACCAGGTGCTTCTTATTCTCACCCTGGGCTCTTTGTCTCTTTTTCTCATCATGACCACAAAATTCCTCCTTTCGTGAGAAGAACATAAAGGAGCTGACAGAACTCACATCCATTAGTCTCCTTGCATGGCATTAGGAGGTGTGTGTACACTGATGCTAAAAAGGGCAAAAGTGAAGAAGCTCACATTGTGAAGGTTTCATGTGAAGTGGTGCAACATTATGTTTAACTCTTGATTGTTTTAATTCTGGTTTAGACTGCAGTTGCGAATAAAGAACAGACAGTTGCTCATTGTTCAACATACATTACTGCGATCACATTGTGATTCCCATAGCAGCAAGCCTCTTGTGTTTATGTGCTTATGTATAAGCCCCTGAGTAACTTGTCTTTTTACACCTTGTGTTTTTTTTTGTTTTATATATTTTTTTTTGGTTGTATCCCCGTTTTAATTCCCTTGTTTCCCTTGTTGTTCTTGGGCTGAACATCAAAATGTTGACAGCCAAAATGATTGTTTCTCAAATTCAACCAGAGCTTTGGTTTGTGACGGTCAACCTGAATGACGCATATTTTCATATAGAAATATTGCCACAACACAGGAGGTTCCTGAGGTTTGCTTTCGGGGGCGAAGCTTACCAGTATCGGGTCCTTCTATCTGGCCTAGCCCTGTCACCCCGCACATATAAAATGCACGGATGCAGCTCTGGCGCTATGATTCCAGGGCATCCGTATTCTGAATTGTATAGACGACTGGTTGATCCTAGCTCAGTTTTAATAGCTAGCGCTTCGACATCGGGATGTCATCCTAGCTCATCTCCATTCTTTAGGATTGAGACTCAACGCCACGAAAGGCATTCTCTTTCCAGTTCGGAGGACAACATATTTGGGTGTCACATGGAATTCGATCACAAGATGGGCACAGCTGTTTTTCCACTTGTGTCGAACCCATCCTCCAACATCCTGAAGGAAATCACGCTAGGCCAGAAAGTGACTCCATCACTTTCAAAGATCTTTAGGTCTCATGGCATCCACGGTGATACCTTTGGGCCTTCTGCACATGAGGGCGTTTTCAGTTGTGGCTAAGAGCCAGGGGATTTCACTCAAGGGCCAATCCCCAGAGGCTAATAAGGGTTACGCAGCAGGGCTCCGTACCCTTTCTATGTGGTTCAGACCCCGGTTTTTGACTTTGGGTCCCACTTTAGGTCCGTCTTGTCGTCACAAGATGCTAACGACAGACGCTTCCCTCATGGGCTGGGGTGCGGTCTTGGATGGCCGTCCAGCACAAGGGAGCTGGAGAGGTCATCTTCTCGCATGGCACAGCAATTGCCTCGAAATGATGGCTCTGTTTCTGGCCCTGAAACACTTCCTCCAGCAGTTGAGAGGCTAACATGTCCTAGTGCGGGTGGACAACACTGTGGTAGTCTTGCGATTTATGTACAAGGGTGGACTGTGCTCGCGCCGCTTGAACAAGCTAGCACTAGGTTCTGCTTTGGGCACAGGACAAGTTCCTATCCCTCAGAGCAATTTACATTCCGGGGCACATGAATGTAGGGGCGGACTTGCTATCCAGACAAGCTGTGACACATGGGGACTAGAAAATCCACTCCCTTTACTACTCTGACTCCTCCAGCCATGGCCCACACATGGCCCAGATTATGCCTTTATGCGTTTCCTCTGATAGTTCTGCTCCCAGGAGTCCTGGCGAGGGTCCGTCAACAGGGCTTGCGCCTCTTATTGATAGCGCCCCAGTGGCCGACCAGAGTGTGGTTCTCGGATCTAATATATCTCCTCGACGGCTCACCCTGGGTGATTCCAGTGAGGAGGGATTTTTTTGTCTCAGGCGCAGGGGACAATATTTCATCCCCGGCCCGAGCTCTGGAACCTTTATAAAACATGCTGGTCAAGTGGCAGGGCTCCCTTCATTAGAAGAACTTATGCCCTCAAATGGAATGTATTTGAAAGTTGGTGCATGGTAAGACATGTAGACCCCAGGCCACTGCCAGATTGTTTCAGTGCTGGAGTTTCTGCAAGAAAAGTTGTCCTCTGGCTTATGCCCTAGTACTCTCAGAACATACATAGCCGCTATTTTGGCACGCTCTGACTGATGGGGTTTCTGTGGAAAAGCACCATTTACCTGCTCGTTTTATTCGTGGAGCTAAACGGTTGAGGCTGCCCACTAGAGTGACGGTCCCTTCATGGGAAGCAATCGTATTCGAAAGCCTGGCTGACCCCCCCCTTTGAACCACTAGAGTCAGTGCCTGTCAGGCTTCTGTCTGTTAAGATGTTTTTTTCTTATGGCTATTACTTCTTTGAAGAGGATTGGTGATCTGCAGTCTCTGTCAGTCTCCCCATCCTGCCTAGACTTTGCCCCTGGGCTAGTCAAAGCTATTCTGCATCCTCACCCGAACTATTATCCCAAGGTTCCATTCTCGACCATGCACGCAGTCGTTTCACAGCTCCGGAGCAGGAAAGACTTCATTTACTGTGTCCAGTATGTGCTCTTCGGATTTACATCCACCGCACTAGCTAGTGCGGCGTAAGTCAGAGCAGCTCTTTATTTGCCATGGGAGTCGCAACCGGAGGGCGGCCGCCACTAGACAGACTCTGTCTAGACAGACACTTTGCCTCTGGGAATCAGGGCTCATTCAACAAGGTGGATTGCCTCATCAATTGCTCTGGTAAGAGGCGTCCCCCTGCAGCAGGTGTGTGATGCGGCAGGCTGGTCCTCTCCACACATGTTTGTTAGATTTTATAGTCCGGATGTCTATGCTACTCCGGGCTTGTGGATCCTTGAGTCAGCGTCCCACAGCTACGTCTAAAACCTCCTTGGCTATTGTGCGCACACGCCACACAACCTGGGGGTCCAGACACTTGCAGTGCGGCGGCGTTGGTATTCTCATTCCCATAGCATTTTCACGCAGCATCGAGTGTAGCTTTTGAAAGGGAACGTCTCGGGTTACTTAGCTATTCGGCGGTTTTGACATACACAGGCTTCACAACCGGAAACAAAGAGATGTTCCCATAGCATTTTCACAATGAGAGTGGGGAGTTCACCAGAATACTCTACGTCCATGAGTCCCCCAGATCTGCTCCTTTACCTAAGGCTAATCTATTTACAAAAATGCTTGGCTAAATAAATAAGTTTTTAGCCTAGACTTAAACACTGAGACTGTGTCTGA